>JADRCD010218742.1:63681-77628 GCA_019843815.1 Montemys delectorum
CTCTCTCTCTCTCTCTCTCTCTCTCTCTCTCTCTCTCTCTCTCTCTCCCTCTCTTCTTCTCCCTCCCCCTTCCCCAGCCCCCCTTCCTCCTCCTCCTCCTCCTCCTCCTCCTCCTCCTCCTCCTTCTCCTCCTCCTCCTCCTCCTACTACTACTACTACTATGAGATGCCTATGTTTGTATCCCTCACCATTTTAAACCAGCCTTTTACATTGCTATCAACAAGCTATCTTGGAAACATTGGCAAATCAGATGGATATATTGCCCTTGGTGTGGCATATTGTAGAAAACCAAGGCACATTATCGATGAATGAAAAAAAATCAGTCTCCCCTTTAATGCCACCCCCATATATAGGTCAGTGTTTATGGATGTATTTATTTCTCACCTTCAGAGTGTTTGGAGCCATCCAGGTACCATGCCACCCATAAGATGTGCTCCACAAAAGGTCTGAGGACTGACTGAAATGTGGTGTACGTAGCAGTTCTGACATAATTCGACCACCAGGCTTGCCATTATCCTGGAATGTTCAATTCACCAAGGTATCCATTGTTCACAGTGAAGAGCGCCTCTGTGATCAGGCTAGTATCACGGTCTGGGCCCAGGTGGCCCAGTATTTGGAACCAGGCAAACAAGCCATTGGCTTTCCCATAAGAAGGTAAGCTCGTCCATTATGGAGGAAACCGAGGGGCTGGAAGAGCTGTTAACAGTCGCTTCCTTTCATTCATGAGACCTCAGGATCTAGAAGGAAGCAAGTTGCAGAGCTGCTTCAAGGTACACATTCTCATCCCATAGGTAATGAGGCTGATTCTAAACTTCCTAGTCAGGTCTCACTGTTGTAGGGGCTGCATTAAAAAAAATGGACTATCCCTGTGGCCCCTGCAGCAATTGTGACTTCTGGGTACGATTCCAGGGGTTTTCTTCAGTTCTACCTCTCAGTTTGTCCTCTATAGCAAACCATGCTGCGAACACAAAACACTCCTGCTTCCTCCAAATAATAACTAGTCCTCATTCAGGAAATGTATTACTTTTGGCTAGCATAAGAATGCTTTGCTGTGCTTGGGATCTCCGTCTCTCTGCACAGCAAGACTATTCTCAAAAGGGAAGCTGGTAGGAGAGATCACTTCCTCAGTAAATTCATTTCTACTTGCATGTCTATACTAGAAAGGATCTTGCTTAACATTGTGTGTCGTGACAATTTTGCTTCTTGTAAAAAACTTTTTTTTTTTTTTCTGGAAGCACAAGCTGTTTCCCTATTCCTGAAACTTCAGGAACTCTGCGTAGATCTGTCTTGGGAGCTCAATTGGCGTGCTAGTTTGCTTACCTTTTTTACTTTGTAAAATGGCTCTGTCAGCCAAGCCTACAGCATGTTAGGGAAAGGCCTTGTGGACATGAGTTTTGTGCTCTGGATCCACTTGCCAACAGCTCCAGCATTCACCTGGTACCACCCTCATCTCCCCATTTCTTTGTCCCTCATCTGAGATGAATCACAGTTGAGGAAACAGGCACCCAGAAGTCACATGACCGACTGTTCTGGCATCACACAGCCTAGCTGGCCTTTGTCTCTTCCAAGTCAGAGACTTTCTTTTCTGTGGTTTATCTTTTGTCTTTTGTTGTTGTTGTTGTTTACTAATTTTGTTTCAGACAGGGTCTTAGGTAGCAGGAAGGCCTTAAAAGCTCTATGTAGCCAAGGATGATCTTGAATTCCTGATCTCCCTGCCTCTAAATTCTAAGAGGCACACCTTGGTGACCCTTTCTGTGTTCCCTCCAGAGGACAGCTTTTCCTGTTGAGAATTTACAGGCACACTCCCCAGGATGAAGTGCAGAATTTCAATCCTGTTTGCTTTCTTGCAAACGCCCTTGGTGACTTTTCTTTTATGTTCCCATATGGCCTTTATTTCCTTTTTAAAAATTTAGTCACGGTCTATCATTTTTAGGTAACACTAACAATTACCTCAACACAGTCTTGAAAATAATGACAAATCCATAGATCACACAATGAAGGAAGCCACTCCATACTACTGTCTTTCTTCCTTTGCTGTAGTCGGCTGCATACTAAGAATCCAACCGTATAAGCACAGAGTCCTGATGTTTGTGCCCCCAACCCACCTGTTCTGATCCAACCCCATACTGAAGACCTTTAAATCTCATTTGTAAGCCATGCATGAATCCCAGCACCTGCTAGGCTGAGGCTGGAGGGCTGCTGTGAGTTCAAGACCAACTTTCGTTGGGTAGTGAGCTTCAGGACAACAGCCTTTTCTACAAAGTGAAATGAAACTGTCTCAATACAACAACAGCATCATTAAAAACCCTCCCCCAAACTCTAGTTCTAACTTTTAAGACTCTTCATTGACAACCAGTTGTCGGTAATTGTCTTTTCCAACAGTCTGTGAATGTATTGAATGTGTTAACTCTCAAATATTTGAAAATGCTTCCACTCATTCATTCAATTTGCCAATGGTAAGAAACAATTTAAGTTATATATTGGGATGGGGAGATATTGTCACATGGCTCTAAAGGAGAAGTTAAGGATATTTGGCCTCTCATTATGATATTTTTATGATATTCTTCTCAATCTACTGATTGGGAGATGATGATACAGATGGCAAAGGGCTTGTCTTGTAATTGCAAGGACCCAAATTTTATATGGGCTCCTCAGAGCCCATATAAAAGCCATACGTGCTGGTTTGTAGTTGTAATCCTAATGGTGAGTGAGATGAGAGATGGAGGTCTGACCCTGGAGCCTACTGAATGAACAGCCGAGCCTACTAAGCAAAGCTCTAGGCCAATGAGAGACCCTGTCACAGCGAAAGTGAATAGAACCTGAGGAATGACCTCTGAGGTTATCCTTTGACCTCTGCATATGTGTACACACATGTGCATATATGTACCTGGACACACATATAAAGAGTATCCACAGAACAACACTGTTTTAAGACAATAGAAAAAAAAAACTTAAGTTTTTGTCCTCATGAGAAGTTATCAACTCAACTAGAAAGGAATTCTAAAGTCATTCGAATTATTTGAACCGTTGATTCCTGGTGGTTATCTCTGAACTGCATTATGTCAACTGTACAAACATCCTGAGACATGTAATGGCTAAAGAAAGTTTAATAGCCACTTCCTCATAAACTGGGATTCATATCAGCTGACTTACGTACTGTTCTCCACTACATTCTTCATAATCTGTTGTTACCATAGATCGTATTTTCTTATAGTTTATCTGTCTGTCTGTCTGTCTGTCTTCCCAACTGGAGTAGCTTCTCAAGACTGTGTCGTAGTCATCATTAGCTTCTTAGACCCCACTCCTAGAGAACATGTTTATAAGTCCTTACTGCTCAAGGCCTCAGAGTTACCTTTATGCTACTGAGATCTGCCGGCCTTTCTTTTGATTCTTTTCTAAGTCAAGACTTTGGTCAGCATTATCTTGACCTGTTCGTCATTTTTAATGCCTGTTTTGGCACCAGAGCATCATTCTCAGTCCTTTAAAGAATACCTAGATCCAGACACTATTTGTACATAGAAAGTAAAATACCTGTGCTTAATAGTGCAGGGACAGTTGTCAGGGTAGCTATAGTGAACATTTAGTTGTGGATGAGTTGATATGAGTGAACCAGGCTGTGTCCCAGGGTTCAGGGTGAGTGTGCTTGTGTGTATGTGTGTGTGTGTGTGTGTGTGTGTGTGTGTGTGTGTGTGTGTATGTGTACTGCTCATGTGTTACTTGAGAAGACGATAAGGGGACTAAGGGTGATCAGGAATAAAAAAAAAAAAAAAGAAAGATCTTATCCATCAAGATTTTACTTTCTATAAACCCCAAACCATGATATTGGATAAATCATATCAAGCTGGTCATGAGAGGTTGGTGGCTCAAGACATTTCCGAAAACAAAACAACCACAATGAGGATGGAAAGTACAGTGACATATCTCAAGACATATGATTTTAACATATCTTCTATTACTTTCTTAATACTCCTAGAGATGAAATATAGGTCATAGTTTCACCCTACACATAGCATGTGTTGAGTATGCTTTTGTTTTAATGGAGCTGAATTCAAATGGGTGGGACTTTGGACAGGGAAGATATTGTCATGTGGCTCTGAAGGGGAAGTTAAGAAGATCTGGTATTTCATTATGATATTTTTTCTGATATTCTTCTCAACATTCCCCTCCCTCCATCTTTACTTTTTCTTTATGAGGGGACTTCCTCTTTAATCTTCACTTCCTTTGAGTATGGATTTAAATAATCAAATTAACTTGGCACATTTTTTCCACATATTGATGAAGAGTTAGATGGGGAGGAAACTGATGGTATTTGATGCCATTAGTAAACATATTTTTACTTTGCTGATATAATTTGGAGGGCTTGGTAGTTAGCATCATTTTAAAAGGATAGGTCAACAGATGCTTCTACTCAAAATTACTGTATGTTGAAATAGGCCTCATTGTCTTTTTTTTTTTTTTCTTCTGATATTTGCTCAGGTGTTAAAGTAAACTCAATTATTCAGGGTCTTGGTTGATGTGAACTCTCTGGTTTGATTCAATAAGAGTGAGTCTTTCGAGCGGATGCTCATAAGACATGCATTTTATAAGTGTCTTTTTGTTTTGTTTTTGTTTTTCGAGACAGGGTTTCTCTGTGTAGCCCTGGCTGTCCTGGAATTCACTCTGGAGACCAGGCTAGCCTCGAACTCAGAAATCCACCTGCCTCTGCCTCCCAAGTGCTGGGATTAAAGGCGTGCGCCACCACCACCTGGCTATAAGTGTCTTTGGAAATAAGTTTTTTACATTTTTGGAAAGAATAGTTTACTCATGAATTGGAAAGAAGGAAGTTCGTTTAAATTATTTATAAGAGTGACTAGACTACAGGTAGCTTTCACTCCTTGTTCTCCCCCTCCTCCCCTTCTCTCTGCCTCCTTTTACGCATGGTCTTACTATGAGACCTTTCCTGGAGGTGATTAATTCAGTATCTTGAGTAGGAATAAATAGAAAAAAATTTACACTTGAAAAAATGATCATTTAAAGCAGATATCATTGTTCCTGTGTGAATCCTGATCATATACACTGAAATGCTGGATGGATACAAACACCCTTCCTGATGTTCTCATGGTTTTCAATCACATCGTCATCTGACTAAATCTGATTTCTATAACTAACTTCTCACCCACTTTCATCTACACATTTCTTGAATAGAGCGTGTAACGGTGTCGACTGTTATATAGAGTTGTATAAAATCAAGATCTGCCCTCCACCCCAGGATCCATCAGCATGGCATTGAGGAATACATAAGACATTAGTCTCATGGTTTTTTCCTTGCAAAAGTGTGGATAGACCTTGACTGAGGTCATGAGGTCTCAATGTTGACTCCACTTTAGACTTGCCAGGTGCGATTGTGTGTTTTCCCTCCAAATTCTGTGTTGAATCCCTATCAGGACTGTGGTACTTGGAAATGAGATTTCTGATGAGTAAATAGGTCATGAGGTCCAAGCTGTCACAAAAGAATTTAATGCCCTGAGAGAGAAGAGACAAGAGCAGTGTCTTTTTCCATCCTGTACAAGCACAGCAAGAAGCCAGCCATCTGAAAGCCACAGGAAACCTTTATCGGGATCAAATCCCTTGACCCTCTGATATTTGACTTTCTAGCCTTCAAAACTGCAAGAAACAAATGCCTATTGTTTTCCCCACCCACTCTAAAGTATTTTGTTATAGTACCCTGAGCTAAGCAACACGTGCAAACAACTTCTAGCTCAGCATACTGTAGTGTCTGAGTGCTGTAGTCAAATATGGATGTTTTCTTAAAACACTTCAGGTGACTGGAGGACACAGTCGGGGCTTGAAAGCCACAGATCTAGGCCAACCTCATGATACTACTAATCTTAGTTCATTTTTCTGCAGGTCGAGACACTGGCAGGTTATGTGCTTGCTAAAACAAAGCCAGTTGCAAGGGACAAAGGCCCTGGAAAATGTCCCAGCCCTCTTTCCTCTTCTTAAGGTAGTTTCAGTTTCAGAGTAACCCTAGAAGAGGAGCATGGACTGAAGCACTGACCTTAGAGTCTGCAAGCCCTACTTGGAGGGCAAGAGCCCTTGGAGCTGATACGGAGGTTCAAGTCTATTATCTTTACATTTGCCGGTGATGCATATTCTTAGTGGTACCCAGTATTGTCTTCTTCATGAATTATTCAGTAGAACTAGTCAATGTTAGTGTTTTCTACTCATTAAGTTAATACAAGATTTAGCTATATCTCCCTTCTATTTTATCTATTTTATGTTGTCTCTAAGCTAAAAATTATCATTGTATGAATTATGAATGATACAATTTATAAAGAAAATATCAATTATTTATTATGTCTTAGCTATCTGCATTTTACAGTGTTTCAAAAGCCCTAGTAACTTCCACTTAAAAGCTAATGATGGACTTTCCTGCATGGTCAGATTTCTTTTTCAATATACTAATACTCAGTAATGATAACATAAGCACAAATAGATGTGATGTGGTGGGTCTTGATTGAGCATATTCTCTGAGATAAATATTCCTCTAGAGATGATATTCACATAGTGGTTAATTAAAACTTCACAATATATAAAAGTAGTGTCCTAGCATGGAAAACTTTGCGGATGGATTGTGTGGGGAGAGGTATATATAGAAAGTTTTAATCCACTTCTGGGAAGACAGAGGTCTTTGTACACCATGCAGGGGGATGGACAAGAAGACTTTCAGGGTCATTATGGGGGCAAAAGGCATAAGGGCCTACAAAGACATTCACAGAAGCATAAAGGAAAGTCAAAATGTAGTATTTGGAAGGAAACAATGGTTCGGATGGATGAATAGCAACACAAATCCTCAAATAGTAGGGAAGATTGCCAACAGATGCTTGAAAAGTTTGGAACTGACATTTATCCATTACAATGCAATATGACCACAAGATTTCAAACAGTAAAATTACTGAATAAATCTGTATTTTTTTTAAATTTAGATTTAAAAAATATTACTGTAAGTACCATATTTCTATGTGTATGTAAAAGAGAGGCAGAAGGAAGAGGAGGAAGAATGAGAGAGGAGGGGTTATTTGTATGTGGTATGCTCCTCCCATCCTCCATGTGGGTGGATTCAACTTCGTGGACACATGTGGAGACAGAGGTTGAAGTTAGGATATTTTCTCAACTCACTTTTTCACCTTCTGTTCTGAGACAGGGTTTCTCACTGAGCCCAGTCCTTGCCATTTTAGCTAAACTAGCTGATCATCCAAACATAGTGCTCCACCTGCCTACTCCTCAGCGCTGGGGATACAGGCATATGGCCACACCTGGCTTTTATGTCGATGTTGGGGATCTGAAAGCAGATCTCATTCTCCTACTGCAAGCACCCTGCTGACCCATCACCCCTGCTCAGGTCTTTAGATTATGGGACAACTCGAATTATCAGAGGAGGGTGACTGAAGCAATTTGAGAGAGGAAATCAGGCTGCTTCAGAGCCATCACTGTGGAATTTGCTTGGTGGTTTGGAGTGTGACAAGGCCATAGCATCCTCTCGGGCCACGTTAAAGCCTAGCAAGCACTCTATCACATGTATCCCTTCACCCGACTTAGATAGAATTGATGTATTTGATAGCATGTAATGCCATTGTCTAAGAACAAGATATCCGTGATCCTCGAGGGAGTGCCTAGCCTGGGAAGGTAAAGATGTAGCAAGGGACATAGAGAATCAGAGGGATATCCAAGGAGGAAAAGTGCAAACAACAAGTTTGCATAGCTCTACAGGAGCTGATGATAAGGATACAGAGGGAGAGGGAGTGAGGGTCATGGCATGAGCTTGCATCTTGATTGAATAGTAAGTAAAACTACGTAGGTTAAAAATGAGACGGGGGCCTTGAAGAGAGACCTACCTCCAACTCAGTGACTTGGGCAGCAATCAGAGCTATCTCAGCTAGTGCTGCTGCTTGCAGAGATCATAGTCAGAACGTTACCAAATCACATGTCATTCGAGGGGGTGAAAGCATGTGAAGAGATGCTAGCATCAGGCTCATCTGCTGCACCTACCTCGACACAGTTCACTTTATTTGCTTCGAACACCCATATGCCCCTTCCACGGAGAGCGCGCGCGCGTGCGCGCACACATACACACACACACACACACTCCTGTAGTGTTGCAGCCATCAGGCTGCTGGTCCAATAGCTTTCTTAATGATCCCTGAGTTCATATGAAGTCAAGTGTATCACAGTCATCTCTCACAAACTCATGTCTCTGGAAACTGCTTGCAGTGTGGCCTGCACATTCAAGACAGGGTAACAGAAAACAATTGGTGGGTGGTCTGTGCTTCCCTGGTTTCCCTTTGAAGTTTATTCTTGAGAGGAAGGGAAGGAGGGAGGAAGAGAGAGCACCCAATACTGTGTGTGTAGTGCATGCTGGCCCCGGCATGTATGGAAGGGTCAGAGGACAACCAAGGGCAGCATTCCTTTTCATCCACCTTGATTGTGACTGAGTCCTTTTCGCTGTTGTTGTTATTTGCTCCTCCGTGATTCAGGCTGTCTGGTTCACAAGCTGCTGGGAATTCTCCATCTCTGCCTCCTAGCTTGCTGAAGGAACTCTGGGATTGCCGATGTGTTACTGTGCAGACGTTTTCCATAGATTCTTTCTGGGCATTCAAACTCAGAACCTCACACTTGCACATCAAGATTGATGTGTGGTTGCTAATTACTGAACAATGCAATAGAATGTTGTCGCTTACTGTATGTCCCTTGAAGATATACTTATGATACATGAAATAGTAAACTCAGGAGTCATATAGCTTAGGGAAGGAAGAAAGTAGTAACAAAACCAAAATATAAGTTTATTTTACCATACGCAACGGAAATGGAAGCACAGGTTTCCATAAGTAATGAAAATATAGTTTATTGTGCTATATAGAATTTGACTGCAAAGTGAAAATCTATTAAAATTATTGACTGATTAGAAGATATGTTTAGTTGTGCTCAGTTTTTGTTTGATGATTTTCAGAATGGAAAAGTGGGACGTAATAGTCACATCCAACTATATTATAAATTCAGGGTTACATAGACATATATACTCATGCACAAATAAATGAAGATTTATAAATACATGTTCATATGAATAAGCATAAATACATATGTATGTTTCTTTTTGCTCAAGGTGGAACTATCTTTAAGTATTCAAACAATATCTTTTATGAAAACTATTCAAATTAATTCTAGCACAGACCTTGATTTCTTTTAAAGATTTCATTTTATTACTTTTATTTATAGGTATGCGTGGTGAGTATCTGTGTGAAAATGGTGCCTCTTATATCCATGTCTGTGAAGGCCAGAGGATGGTATCAAATTTCCTGGAGCTAGATGGAGTTACAGTTGTGAGCTTCCTGAAGTGGGTGCTAGGAACCGAACTTGGGTCCTCTGAAAGAACGGCAAGTACTCTCAACTGCTGAGCTATCTCTCTAGACACACTCTGATAATTCCGTGCCTGGATGTTTCCTGGACCAAAGAAGAAGAAAGATAAACAGACTGTCTGCTGCTCCCTGTGACCTGAGTCAGTTCAGTGGTGTTCACAGGAGCTGGGACTAGTGAGAAATGAAACTAGATGTTGTTTTGCATGTGCTTGCTGACGAGTTGCTGTGTATTCATCAATCCACTTGGGCTTGAATTGGTATTTTCCTTCTTTGAGAGGTAAATCTGGGTACAGATTAAAAAAATGTAATATAGTTGAGTAAAGTCAGAAAAAGGAGAGATGAAAATAAAGATGTAAATACACTTTGTAAAAGTCATGAGAATGTGTGAACAGACCCTCTTTCTTTCTTTTGTACAGATAGTTTGCTGTTTCAGTTTATAACATAAGCCTCTGTTGTGCCCCTGTCTTTTCTATAGCAGGCAGACTTTTATAGATTTGAGACCAGCCTGGTCTATATAGCAAGTTCCACTCCAGCTAAGGCTATAGCAGAAGACCTTGCCTCAAAAACAACAAACAACAACAAAAAACCAAAAGCAAATAAAAAGGAATAGAGAAAGAAAGAAAGAAAGAAAGAAAGAAAGAAAGGAAGGATGAATGAATGAAAGGAAAAAGAAAGAAAAGAAGGAAGAAGGAAAGAGAGAAAGAATGAAACAAAGGAAGAGAGGAACAGGCAAAAACAGAAAAAACTTATGTTATTAATTTCATATCGTAGATTGTTTACTCGTGTTCTTGAGCAAAACTTTACTGAGTTTTGCATCTTTACTCTGAAATGCATTTAGTTTTAATATTCCTCTCATCACATTCAAAATAATTCTGTAGCTAGGAAAACATTCAAATAAATGTATAAGTTAAAACCTTCTTCATGTACATTCTGTCTCATATGTAATGCTAGCAACATGTCACATGACTTGTCCAATTAGACCTGTTCTATTGTGAGGCCTAACTATTGACAGAAGGAGCTGCCGTTACATCATGAATGTCAGCTCTGTAGGCTATGATGTTAGTCAGTCAGTAAACCTGTAATTTTAGGCTTCGTGGGGAAAAAATATGAACATAGATAGCAATGCCGTCTGCTAAGTAGATTGCGTGAAGAGTGGAATCACATTTAATTAGGCACGAGTGACTAGGGCTCACTGCCCTGGAATCCTATAAGACACAGCACAATCTGGACTCTGTCTAGCCCACCAGATAGAGTGCCCAGAGATGCCTCCCTCTTGACATTGATCCCAAGATATTTTCTTGCTAATCTTTCAGCACTTTCTTACCGTTCAGTGTTCTTGGCAGAATTCATCAAAACACAAAATGCTTGCCTGCTCCTCAGTGAATTCTAGATTTTATACAAACTTCTTTTCCCATGGCAAGATGCCTATAAGACAGCATTCTGATTTCACTCCTTGGCAGCACCTTCTTTCAGCATCCTCATGTTCTACATTTAAAAGTTGAAATTCTGCGGCACCTGTAAACTGGAAGGTGGGGGACTTTTAGCTCTTAGAAATTTTGGAATTTTATTAGACGCAATGGCATTCAGGCAAGTCAAGATGAAATGCTCAGCCAATTTCTCTACTGTAAGCTTAGCTGCTAAGTCCTTTTCCCATGAAGCAGGTTAGGTCTCCTGCTGGCAAAGTGTGCCTCTGCGCCCTAAGTTTTCACACAGGAATGCTGGATATTTGATGGGAGTCTTTGGGCGAAAACTCGTAGTCTATTGAAGATCTGTGTGGGTGATTGCCCTGCTTGAGAAGCAAATAGAAAGTAGGCCATCAAGGATGAACTGACACAGACTTTTTGTGTAGACCTTATTATGCTTGACTATTGCTCCCTCAGAGGATGAACTATGAACTTTCAATGAGAAAATATTAACATGTGTACATATAAACTTAGAATTTGTAGACTGGAGCTGAAATCTCCATCAACTATCCCTCATAAGTTTCTTGTACGAACTCAGTAATAAGAAATGAAAAGGTTTCACACATATTATGTATGTCTTTCTTTGTCACCTGAAAATTCCAGAAATACATAATAATTAACCTAAATACAGATGGAAAGTTTCACTATAAGAAGCCTAACCAACTCGGAGCCACGAAGATACAAACTGCCTGCTTCCGGCCTAGGAAACGTACACAGTGCAGTGAATGTCCATCTTAGGGTCTTGATGTAAATCATTGTTTTTCCAAGACCAACATTAAAAACATTTCCTTTGCAAGTGTGTAGCAATGGATGTGGGAATACTTTAAGGGACTCATATCCTCAGAAGACTTTGTGCTTTCATAGTCTGAGAAGGAAATCTTTTGCAACTGGCCTTAGTAGTGAAACACAATGAGGTTTGCCGGAGTTTCCGACCACAGAAACCTTTGAGGAGACATTGGGTAAGATTTTTATGTTAACACTAGCCAAGACTGGGAAAGACACATAGGTTCATGTGACTTTTGATGTCCTGTGATGTTCTTCTCAGGGAGTCCAAGGTGCTTCGAAAGCCGAACAACTCGGGTTACCTCTCTACCTTCCCTTCAATCTTCACACATTGCTTGCTCCCCTCAACTCAAGATATTCACCACTCTGTGGTGGCTTCTGACCTCCTGAGTTTCTGGTTGTGTCCTCTTGGTACCCTTTTATAACATTACTGCTCCCTGAGGACGCTGCCTCACTTGGGATGCAGGATGCGGCATACATTCTGAATTCCAGTTGTTTCCAGTTTGCTTTCTCTTGAGGAAACTAACCTCAAGGTTTACATTCACTGGGCTATAAAGGATGTACCCCTTGCCTATATATTAGGTACCCAGTATATCTTTGCAGTCTATGTGAGTGCAGTTCCTTCCGAAACAATCATACTGAAGACAGAATGCCTAATACAATCTAGCTAATGATGGTCTCTCCATGAACTCATTCAGGACACTCTTTAGTGGATTAAGAAACTTGGGGTCCCACTTTTAGCACCAGGGAATTAAAATTCACTTCACCCTCAACTTCACCCAGTTCCTCTAATTTATCAAAACGTAAACTGAAAGTGGGACAGTCCAATCCCATTCTGCTTTTAGCAGGTCCAAGAGCCTATATAGGTTTTGAACCCAATTGGCATCCAATCATGGACAACTTCCTAAGGGCTTTTACTCTTGGCATTCAGACTTTTAAGAAAGAAAATTAAGCGATTAGAATAGAGCACAATAGTGAATGCAGAAGACGGGCAGAATGACGACGGTGGCCAGAAACCTGAGAGAAAGAGTACTAGAACTTTCTTTATTCTACATAACAGTGGGAGAATCTACTTTTTGGCCTGCACAGCGGATGCACCATTTCTTTGGGTAAGTTTCCCCTGCGTTTCCTGTCAAGCCAGCGTTTAATGAAACAAAACGATACCGGATCCCTCACACTAACAACACCTCTCCATCCCTCCAACACGCCAGTCAGCGCCAGCCAAGAGCGGTTCCTCAACCTCTTTTATCCCTTTTTTCCCAAGAACAAGATTAGAGATATGTGAGATCCTGTTTGATTCAAGCATGGAGAAAGTGCTGTGTGTCTCACGCCCATGGGTTACCTGCAGCTGTCAATACTGCCATTGTCAGCATTCATTCTTTTCTGGGTCTATACTTAAGTTTTTTAAAAGCAGCCTAAGAGATTTATAGAGCAAAAATTAATTTCCAAGGGACAGGGGCCTGGGGTTGTTGACATTTCAAAGTTTTTAAAAAGTACGAATAGCACAGTTGTGCCCAGCTCCATTTAGGGGCTCTGAGAGACATTCTAAAACCACCACACTTTGCATCTACTCAGTTCCTAAGCTGCTGGCATCGTTTGTGTCTCTGGCATGGAGACAGAGGTCTCTATGACTGCAAATAGAAATCCGCCACGATGGTGCAAATGCTTAGAAGAATAATAAAGAAGTGAGTGTTCTGTTCATAAAACTGACTTAGTAGTTATGAAGCTAATGGACGCGTAGAGGATATTCTTGTGCATGTAATCACACTGAAAAAAAAACCATTTTTTTAACTCAGTGTGAATTGGACTGATATTGAATTGCAGGAGATTTAAGAACTTGGAATGTAGGTTTTAATGTGTTCAAATGCAACCACCACAACCTTAAGGAATATAAAGGAAGAGAAAACAGCACATCGGAGGGAAATAATTACAATACTCAGATGTAAAACCCAAAACCAGATTGCTTGATGGAATAGTGATGCTTGATAGACTATTAACTAGGTAATTAAAAGTTGAAAAGCCACCATTTCATTAAATAGTCACTAAAAGCAGCAGTATTTGTGCTAATAAAGAATTGCCTAGTATCTATAAGCAATGATAAATGTTTCTGTGGGACTTTGTGTGGGGGAAACTGGGCTTTGAGACACAGTGACATAGGGAATGAATTCGCTTATTGAAATTTTCCAATCATGAGCACAGGGGATGAATTTGGTTGGTTTGACATTAATTTTAAAGTAATGAATATTTTCATTCTGCTTTCAGAAGAATTTAGCTTCTTATGTCAAATAAAAGCCCGACTTAAATATTCA
>JADRCD010218743.1:0-14117 GCA_019843815.1 Montemys delectorum
TATTTGCTAGTAGACTACCAAGTGTTAAATATGTTGTCCTGTGTATAAAATTAGATTTTACAATCAGAAAATGTACCCTTGGGTGGCACCCACAATGCCGAATGGAAAAGACACTTTCAGATCATGGGTACAAAAGAAACCAAAGGCAAACCAGTTCTTGATAAACATTTCTGTTTCAGTAGTCAAAAGTATTACCGAGAAATTAACTTTATTCCTAATAAATACCACTTTTCATGGCAGGAAACAAAGTCCACACAAATTATCAAGTGCTCTGAAAGCCATGGTGCCTTACAGGTGTGAATCATTGTAACACCCCTACAAATGAGCTTTCCAGCATGCTCGTAAGCTGTCAAGCTTGTCTTTCAAGGTTGAGCTTTGGCTCAGATGTGGACTCCTGCATGGTAAGATTTAACCTGCTTTGCAGGGCCCAGCTGTCAATCTATCAGAGCCACACAGCTCTGATGCACACTTCCCTTGGATTGCAGAGAGTCAACTGTCAGTGGGAGCGTACATTAGATATTAGACCACATAAACACTTCATTGTTGGAGTCCAATTTTATAAATATCTCATCCATTATTTAGAGAACACAAAGAAATGATGATTGCACCCTCCTTCATCTTGCAAAATACAATTTATTATTTATGCCAGATAAATAAAATGGCAATGTAATGAGCCTTTCTTTGAAACTAAGATTCTCTTTTATTTTACTTTGACTTTATTTTTTCCTGTGATACTGTATTTCTTTTTACTACATTAATTCAAGTTAAGCACAGTGATATTCGTTTAAGGAAGGCCCTGATGGACCTAATTTTGAACAGATGAATCAATGGTAAATTACCTAAATGTGAAGGAAGAGATTGCCATTGAAAAATCAGAGGGTGCCACACGAGATACCACCTAGGCAAAAGTTATGTTAGGCCTTTGACTTTTGCCCCTTTTGAAAGTATGGTTTGATTTACTTGCAAATTTCAAGTGGCAAGAACTGCATATCTGCAGTCTCCCCTATTTCACATATTACCAAACGTATTCATCACACTTTATCATACTTGTATGGTAAGCTTCACTCTCTTTCATACTAAAGCATGTCTTTCCTGAAGATCCTGAAATTCTCTTCTGCTGCTGCCCTTTGATTCGTCTTGAGCACACTGGCTGGCAGTCACCAAGTAGTAACAATAATCCGTAGAAGTAAAAGCTTAGTGCTTTCAGTCATAATAGTTTGCTCATAGATAAGGAGTGGAATTCTATCAAAGATGATTATTATTATCTCATTGGTATGATGTGAAAAGTTGTGGCCTGAAATTTAGCATCCATAGAACACTAAATGAATAACACTGTTGTCTCTTAGGGCAGAAACTCAAGAAAAATGTGAATATAGTAAGATACCATTGCATACTCAGATGTCAAAGAGTACCATTTAGGCATTTTACAAGATTCCAATTTGCTTGATAGGAACTCTATTGAAAGAAAGAAAATGTATTCCCTTATTATCTTTAAGGTCACATGTTGAGTACAATTATTTTAATAAATATTTAAATGACATAGTCTGATTAACTTACATAATCATTGCAAAATTACAGTACATTTTTATCTTTGTTTCTCGAGATAGGATCTAATCCTATAACCCAGGCTTGCTGAGGACTGACGTTTACAACATAATCTGATTTCAAACTTATGATGACTTCATCAATTCTTCTGCCCCCCCCCCCCCCACTTCTGAGTACTGGAATTATAAGAGCCATCGACCACCAGTGTCAGTAAGTTTGCTTCTCTTCTGTGGTACAAGGCATTGGACCCAAAGTCTTGACACCTGCTATGAAACTGCTGTGCTACTCAATGTCATGAGTCCTGCTTACATCCTAAGATATTTTTCTGAGAAAGCTGACTACAGATTACAATATGGACACTTTAGAGAGCTGAGGCAAGCTACAAATACAGCGAAGGGTTCTCCTCTCCATACTGCAGTGAGAGAGAAGGCTTGACAGAGAGGTGAGTGAACCATACCAACTGATCTCAAGTCGGCAAAAGTCTGTTAAGAAAGTTTCCGGTCTTCAGAGGTAGGCTCGATCCGAGGGCCGAATCCACGCCCACCATGACCTACAAAGTGGACATGTCTTTGGACGACATCATTAAGCTCAACGGAAGCCAGCGAGGAGGTCGCGGCAGGCCAGGCTACCTGGGCAGCCGCAACAGTATAGTGCAGGCCGCTGCCAGGCGGGTGAATCGAGGTGGCCAGCCTAGGAGGTATCGGCCCGCCATCATCTGCGGTGGCAGGAACCGCCTGACACCATACTGCACACCAAAACAACTTCCTGACAAGTGGCAGCAGGACCTCTTCCGTGGCAGTTACCTGGGTGGAGCCAATCTGGAGACTGGTGCGAAGCTGTTCCTGTCAAATCTGCACTTCCGAGTGTCAGATGATGATATTCAGAAACTCTTTGCAGAATTTGGAACCTTGAAAAAAATCCGCTGTGCACTATGATCGCTCTGGACGAAGTTTAGGGACAGCAGGGCTGCATTTTGAATAGAAAGCAGATGCCCTGCAGGGTATCAAAGAGTATAATCGGGCCTCTTTGGATGGCTGCCCTATGAAAATTCAGCTTGTCGCATCACTCATTGACACAAGACCAAGACCGGCACAGAGCACAAAAACAGAGGCGGCATGACAAGAAACCATGGCTCTGCGGGTTTTCCTGGTGGTGGCACCAAGAGAGGGACTGGTGGAGGCAACCTGGGAAGAGGTAGAAGCACCAGCAGGAACTCAAAGCAGCAGCTTTCCACCGAGGAGCTGGACGCACAGCTCAATGCTTATCAGGAAATGATGGACACCAGCTAAACAACCTAGCAAATCCTCATGAGTAACAGGACCTAGAAGCCTCCTCTGGGACGCCTAAAGGAGGGTTGGCAGCTGGACGGTGCAGACAATCGTGGATTCTCTTTTTCCTTCTTTTGATTTCTTTATTTTTTTCCTCTTTTAAAACTCATGTAAACTTTTTTCTTTCTTTCCTTCTCTTTTATTTTAATTTTTTAAAAGTCTGTAACAGAGCTGTTGTGTACTGAGTTATTTTGGAGATAAATTGTACTGGTTGGTGTTGTGAAGGCAGCATTTTCACCTTTGCCATGATAAAAATGTGTGTAGTAAAAAAAAAAACAAAAAAACAAAAAAAAACAACAAAAAAAAAAAAAAAAAACAAAAACAAAAGTGCCTAAGGGTCATAAAGTAATAAAGACATCGACGATGACTGAAAAAAAAAAAAGATTACAATATGTACACGTATAGTGTGTATAAAACAAATATATGAGAATTTCACATTATGATTAATTTTGCAATTTGTTAATGAGTTCTGTAAAATCTTGATAGCAAAACAGGAGTTGTTCCCTGAAGTTTATTGAAATCAGGTCTTAGAAAATACCTCTCACATAAAGACTCCCCTCATCTTTATACCTGCCCATAAGAGAGCAAGAGGAATCAGAGCTCACACACGTTTTTTGCTGTTCAGAGTCTATTGTTGCCTGTCAGTGGTCTCCTAATTTTGTCAATGCCTGCAGAGGACAAGGCAAGTAGTCGAAGCCTTCATCCTCAACATCCACTGAGAAGGTAAGGAAGTCAAAAGGGCCCTGGGGCTAGTGTCAAGTTAATCTGATGTCAGAGCTAACCTTAGCAGGTGTTGCTGTGTCTTCAGTACTTCACTCTTATCATTTCTGTACCCTTAAATAGACACTTAGACTTGATTGACACATTTCTCTACTCTTATATGAACGTTTTTAAATTGAGCTTCAGAATTTTCAAACACTGCTTTCTTCCTTTCACATCTCTTGTGACGTCTTATCTTTAACCCCACACTCAAATCCAAGATGGGCATTCCTTTCCATTGCTGATGGAGATTTTCAAATGTTTCCAGAGCATGCTTACTAGTTACATTTGACTGTGCCTTGTTTCCATTCATACACGATGTCTTTTGATTTCACATGCCCAAGCATTGAGGAAACAGTACACATGCCTAAACCATGATAAATGCTGACGACACACAAAGCTGATAGCAACCACCTCTTTCGTTTTCAGAGACACAAAATCTTGTGGATGAAAAAGACACAGGTCAGTCAATGAAATGCTTAGTGTTGAAGCAAAGACCTGTATTTATTTACAATAACTGAGTCATTAGTGATACCATAGTAACACAATGAGAATATCGAACTTCTAAAATTTCTACTTGGAGAAAGATTCAGAATCTGTTAAGTGAAATCAAATAAACTATTACCTACGGCTCAAGTTAGGTACAAGGAATGCCATCACATGACTTGGAAAATAACTGTGGGCCAGAGATGGGAGACCTATCTGAATAAGAGCTTTTATTAAGTATATTAAGGGTTTTTTTTTTCTCAGAAATATCTTACAAGGTGAGTACATTAGTCTCTTAAAAGGTGTAACTTTGTTAGAAATAACTCTAGATTTATTTTTTCCAATGGTTGTTCCGATGTAAGTCAACCTTTAGGGTCAGTGCCTGGGAAATCTTTGAGCTATTTTTAAGTGAGTAAATCCTATAATAAAGAGTCACTTTTCTTGAGGAAAGTTGTCCCTAATCCCATGGGTTGCTGTACATCTATCCACATATGGGCAACATGAAGAAGACAAGGTGGACTTTGAAAAGAGGGCAGTAATTCGGTTGGGAGCAAGATGCAGCTCAGAGTTGTAGGGAAAATTAGACAGTTGGGTAATGGAAGTGGATATCATAAAATGTGTATGTTTGCAAGTTCCTAAAATAATAAATAAAATGAAAAAATCTAATATATTCTTCTATTGATGAATTAAAGGGAAGACAGAAAAAGTAGAGGAAAGATGGGGATGATTTTAATCTTGGAAATTCAACCCTGAATATCTTCAATGAGTTCATACTCCAAACTTTCATGAACAGCTGTTTAGGAGCCACAAGCAAGCACACCATGACCTTACGCCTAGCCACAGGGAACTGCTACTTAGAACTGCTATTATCCCACATGGAGCCCTCTTAGAAAGCTGGCAACATACCATGAGCACAAATAAACATCAGAGAGATGCCATTTCATAAGCAAGCATAAACATTTGCGATCACAGTGGTTGGTCTGCTTGTCCACACTTATCTTGGTGATTATAAGAATTATTCTTATAACCCTTTCTTGGCTATCTCTTCTCACTCTTATAATCATTATCGTACTACTGTATATATTCATGAAACTGACCTAAATTCCATTATTTTTTTACTTCTGGATCATCAGTGCAATGAACATATAACTTACAGATCTTGAACTCTTGATTTTAGTTCTTTGCACATCTTCTCTGCCTTTAAATTTGTCTGTTCTGTTCCCTTGTTATTCTATCAAGTAGAGTATTTTCTTTCATAAATCCATCGACCTCTGGAAGTATGGGCATGGCAGTTTCCTTATTCAACACTGTCTTAGGTCTCTTTCATATTTCTCCTGGGCTGGTTTCTGTTAGAGTGTACCTAGTCAAAGAGATACAGCTTCTCAATTATTTCTTTAGTAAAAATGATTCAATTTTCCATAGTTTCTTCCTTTGTGCATCCTCAGCAAGCTGCAAAACTTCCTGGATAATCCTTAGATCCCACCCTCCGTGACTTAACAGCCAAACAGTGATAGAGAACATCTCAACAGCTCCTTCATTTTATGTCAGTGAACCTTGCTGAGGCTCCCCACTTGATTTCTCTAGTAGGAACAGCAGGTTTCCTGTTTCTAAGATGATTCTGTAGCATATCTCTATCCAGCTACAGGTAGAACTGTGTTCCCATTTTATCTGGAAAACTGCAACAGTCTACACAGTATAGCTTCTAATGTCCATCTCCATTAATCCACCATCTACATGTAGCAGAACATAATCTGGATTGCGATAGTTAATAATTTAAAAGTGTAACAGCTTTTCATCCTATAACCAAATCCAAGTTGTTTCTACAGCCTTCTTAGAGCACCATGCTTACCTATTTAACTTAATGAGTCTTTAATTATACTGTTATATGTTTTCCCTCTTTGAATATTTATCTTTGGGTGATATTTTTCTGCCTAAATTGTACATTGCCAATATTCTTCCTTTATGAAACATATGGAAATTTTTTCTCTTTTTCCTTTTTCTATCAGAAAAATTAGCACTTCTCAGCTTGACTTTCCATGTCCATAGTACCCCAATACAGTCCTTGACTATTTTTAATCATATACAACAGTCTCATGCTTACTTCCTATGTAATACTAAAATTAGGCAGTTCTTGTTCCATTAATGAAACTCTAATGTGTTGTACAGAGTACTTGCTCCCTCCCCCAAAAAAACTTTATTAGAAATATTGTATGTGTGTGAGTGTGTGTGTGTGTGTGTGTGTGTGTGTGTGTGTATGTCACAGTGTGTTGCAGTCCATTCTCTTCTTCTCTCATGTGAGTTCTAGGGATAGAACTCAATGTCAGACTCAGAATCACTTTATCTACTAAACCATCCTACCTGCTTCAAGGCCTTTTATATATGAATTAAACTGTAGTGTCTAAAAAAATGTTCTCTTTTAAAATTCATCTATTATAAAATAAATAAAGATGTTATGAGGTTGAGGCTACTTCTCTCTTGTTAAGCATTTACATATAAGGTAAATTATGTAAAACATAATTTTTATGCACACATATACTTGCATATATACACAGTTTTTATATGACTGCCATCCAATCATTTCAACAAGTGTCTAAAGCACTAGTACTGTGTACATATACTTCCTTACTCACTTTCATAAAGTTTAAAAATCCCCAGAAAATTGAATGATTTGCTCTCAACAACGCTTAGTTTCTTTCATCCCCTTAATGCTTCCGAGAGTGAGAGAGTCAGAAGAAATCAATTTCTCCAATTTGACTTGCACAGACTTCTCCGCCTCAAGTCCTCCACGCACCTCTGCCTATAATCGAAATGTTCCTTAAGTTGAGTTATACATTATTACAATGATATATTAATAATTATTTTAAAGAAGACTATATTTCCATGGTAATTTTTTTTGTAGTTTTTTGAGACAGGGTTTCCCTTTGTAGGCCTGGCTGTCCTGGTCTGTAGACCAGGCTGGCCTCGAACTCAGAAATCCGCCTACCTCTGCCTCCCAAGTGCTGGGATTAAAGGCGTGCGCCACCACCGCCCAGCCCATGGTAATTTTTGAATTATGGTTTACAAGCAAATAGATTTTTCTACCATAGAAAATCTTAGGTTGATATATGAAGATGTTTTGCATGAAGGATCTATCTGGGTGTTTGAATATGGCCTTTAAACAACTGAAATTTTGAATATCTTATAGTACTAATATTCAAGACATATTAGCTTGGCAACCTGTTAAAATATTGATGTGAATAGATAATATATCATTAATGCTATCTCAAAGTTTTCATTGCATTATAATTGTATAGAAAGAGTTCTTACCCTACTTGCCATAAGACCCAGAACTCAGCCCCACTCAAGTGGGACACACGGCCCTGACCCTACTAATTCTTTGTCTTTGCTTGGAAGATTCTGCCCGAACACTCTGACCTGGTTATGTCAACTCTGTCAGTTCCCCTCCAGCTTCCACCTGTGTAGCTAATAGACTCTATCTAGTTCTATGGCTCCAGTTCTTATTCTCACCATGACTAGTATGAAAAAAATAAGTAGTACTATGTATTCTTTATTCAATTGCCATCTTTACATTAATTTCTATTATTAGAACCAATTATACTAAATGCATTCTAGATGAGAGAGAGAAAAAGTCATGCAAATAGAAGAAATCACAACCCATTCATTCCTGCCATTTCAAGAAAACAAAACCATGTTCTCAAGACAAAGCGTATTTATAGTTTCATACAAAAGTTTATTATACATCTTATTGCCAAGACAAAAGGTCTGTAATAAATTCATATACAGATGGTTACTACAGAGACATTATATGTGTTTGTGATGAATGAAAATTAATTTTTAAAAAAAAGTGCCTTAGTTTGAAAATGTTAAAACAACAATAGATACAAAACCACCTGCTTTCTCATGTACAGTTTTACTGAGTTTTGAAGGAAGCTATTAGAATACAGAGCTAGGGATGATTGTGACTAAAGTATGTGGTTTCATTAAGAGGGTATTTCTAATTGTAAAGACATAAACCATTACTTTAATAAGATTATTTATTACATATATAATTTACATGATGATACAAATTTAAAGGTAGTATAATAAATACATTTAAATATTCTAAAATAATTTAAAATTATTTTTTAATATGTGGATTCTTTTGCTTGTTTTTCTTCTAGGAGAGATGACACTAATGGTGTCTCCTGTCTCTTAACAGTACTTCTTTAGTGTGATTTGAGAGTGCTTACTTTGAGATAAAAGTCTCTACTTTCAGGCCTTGAGTTTGGCAAATATGATTGTGGAGTTAGTATAACTGTTGGAGTTATAAGCTAGAGTATAAAATAATATTTCACGCTGAGAGACTGTCCTAACTGATCATAGTTAGTAGTCTTTGTACATCTGATCATACTAATCTATGTAGAAATGTGGGCTTTCTGGAAGCCAGCTAAGGTCAAAGATTTGCTGGACTCAGCAAAGCATGTGAATAAAGGTTTTTCAAGTAATTGTATCTTTGAAATGATGGATTTTGGATCCTACACACTTTAGCCTTGTATACTCTTTAAGTTATTGATAAACAGCACTTACATAATGATAAAAACAACAGTGGTTCAAGTCTTCATCTGGAGGGATGTATTAGGCATGAATAGATGGGTAAGATAATCTTGTTCTATTTAATAATATCCCAGAACTCAGATTATTTCTTTATAGCACTTGAGGTTTAGAATAGCTATGTGTTACCAAAAACCAAGGGAACTGTCTAGTTCCCTTTAAATTAACAATCTATCTCTTTCTATCTACCTATCTGTCTGTCTGTCTGCCTGCCTGCCTGCCTACCTACCTACCTACCTACCTACATACATACATACATACCTACATACCTATCAAATCATTTTAGACATAAAAGTAATCTGGAGACAGGCTATACAGAGCTAAAGTGGCAGCCCATGATTGCCACAGAACAATGCTCTTATCTCCTCACCTTATATCGTTCTGAGCATGGCTGCTTTAATTTTTGTCTTCACCTCACATTCACATTCCAGGCATCAGGAGAAAATGGCAGGGAGTGCTGCCTGGGTCTTCCTTCCAATTGAGTGAACTTCGATTAAAGAGATTTCCTTGGAGCTACAGTTTATGCTTCATTGGCTACACCTACTGCAAGGGAGCCTGGAAAATGTAGTTTTAAGTTTGACAAATCGCCGTTTGAAGAAAATCAGTGTTCAGTTGGCTAAGGAAAGCTGAGCGAATGTATTTCAAGTAGTTCCTACTAAGATTGCACAAGTAGTGCATGTTTTCTTCCACACCAGTTGTGGCTTTACTCTCCTAATTTGTCCCCCATAGACTACAGGGCTGAAGTTTACAGAATTGCTTCATTTCGTTTTTATTAGTACATTCATATTTATTGTGATTAGATGTATGGCTGCCAACTTACTTAAATTTCATTTTCTTTATTATTACTGGGAATTTTAAAATAATTAAGAGGTATGATTAGCAGGAAATGAATACAGTTACTATTATTACATCCTTATAATGATTATGTTAATAAGGAGTGAATATGTGGGCTCACAGCTTTGTAAACTTTCTTTTAATAACATGGATTTTTATCCATCAGGAAACTGTTTCTAAAGTAGTTATCACCTAAAGAATAATGTCATTTTTTTTCCTTTTTATTGTTTGAAAAATTCATAGATGCATAGTGTGTCTTGACAAGCCCCTTTGATTTTGTTCCATCCACTTCCTCCCACATGCCCTCTTCACTATTCCTTGCCAATTTTTTTTTTTGTGTTATTTGAGTTTTGTAAACTCACTAAATTCATGTGATGCTGCCAGTATGTGTATGATTATAGGGCTAGCTACAAATTACAAGTAACTTCTCCGGAGCTGGATCCTTGGAGAAAACTAATTCTCTCTGTCTCTGTCTGTCTGTCTGTCTGTCCGTCCGTCTGTCTGTCTGTCTGTCTTCCTTTCTCACTCTTAATGGCAGCCATATGACAACAGTATTTTAGATGGAGATGGGACTCCCGGTCTTCTCCTTTCTTTGTGCTGATATTTTGTCTGATTTGATCTTGTGCAGGCTTTGTGCATGTTGTCACAACTGGTCTAAGTTTGTATGTGCAAGTGTCATATTGTATCTGGCAAAGACTGTTTCACTAGACTTATCTACTGCTTTTATCTCTTAACAAGTTTTCATCCCTTATTTTGGAACTGAGTACATTTCTGTCTCTTTCTGAATTTTTGACCATTTGTGGCTCTGTGTTAACAAGTATTATTTAAGATGCTTCTTGATGAAGGTGAAGTGATGCAGTGATTCAAAGGTATGTATATAATCATTAGAGATTAGTTTAATACTATGTACATTTAGCACAGTAATAGTAGTAGGCTCTATCTTAGACCCTATGAACTGGGTAGCATAGACACTTGGTTCTATTAAGAATGCCAAAAATGCAATAATACAATAAAAAGGCTTTGGTTACTCCTATAACCAATGGATCAGTAGACATATCTTGACAGGCTGGGCATTGCTGTAGCTGGAAGCATTCATAGCCAGGAAGAACTACTGTTGACTTTTCCCCTCGGTTGTATACATAACACCTATAGCGCGCCATGAAAACTATCCAGTAGAGATAAAGCTTCCAACCTGGTAGCAGCTTGGTTTTATCCATGTTCTATGACTAAATTACAAATTAAAAATATTTTTAAAGAGTTAGGGGTCAAATTCAGGGCCTTGTTGATGTTAGATAAGCAGCCAATTTGTATGCTCTATGTCCATATTTTGATGTTTTAAAATATGTTCTCACCTTACAGTCTGAGTGGGCTTCAAATTGAAGATTCTGTGAGTCTGTCTCATGAATGTAGGCATTTCAGGAACACACTACCACTTTTAATAGTGATTTATAAAACAAACTGAATTTTTGTTTGTAATTACTATAATGATGTGTATTAAACCGATAATCTTTTTTCTTTTATGTTGTTGATATTTTTAATTTAAAAACACCTAAATTTACAAAAGTATACAAAGATCACAGAATTCACGTGTACACCACAGTTACCTAGTTATGGGATTACCTTTATTAGTATGATACATTTGCAACAATTAAGAATTCATCATTTCATGTGAGTTTTAAATAAAGTCTATCATTTCTTTTGAGGTCTTTTTGTCCTCCCATCCATTTGCAGCTCTGAGACCTCACTAAGACACCATATTGCATTACAGGCATTCGCTGTCATTCCTGAGGAGCCATGGCTTTCCTTCTCTACTTCTTTATGTTTTCCTTTTAGTTTCTAGATTTCTTCTTTGGGAATTTGTTTGAAATTCATATTGACACTAATTCAAAAATCATTTATAAATAATGTTTTATAAAATTCATAAGTAAATAGATGTATTCAATAATAATAAAAATAATATGAAGCCATTGTTATACTATATAAAGATATCTCATGCTGTCCTATACTAAGACTCCCTTTGCAATTGTTTTACTTAGCATATCTACTTAAAATATTTACTGATGAAATAAATCATCCTTACATTTGACATATACTTAATTAAACATTAAAAACTACAAGTCACGTTTGTTTAAAGTTCTTTCTTAATTTTAAATTTAATTATCTGAAAATTATCAATCATGTTATTAGTCCACACTTGAAATTGCACGCCTGTCAATGTAATTATTAATGCCAGCCCATTTACTGGCTCATTTACTCTGGATATGCACAATTATTTGTGACATTTAAAAAAGAACACTATTTTCATCAGGATACAAGCTATCAGAAGATCAACAAAAGACCTACTTCTGATAACTCTCATACTCTTTCCCTGACAAAATTCGCAGTCTGAGAGGAACCAGATGGTAATGGAAAATAACCAGTGGTAGTCTATTTAATTAGTATCTTAAATTGCTTTTCTTGCTACTCCAGAAGAATTTATATTTTATTTCTTTTATTACAGGAAGGCAAGAAAATGCAATCTCTTACATTTTATGATATTTCTACATTCATTTCACATTTGAATTTCACATACCTTCTGAAATATAGGAAAAGGAAATATAAACTCACCAGGATTCACTCACCTTTGAACACAGTAGAAGTTGATTCATATTAATATGTGTATTTGGTTGGCTCATTTAATCACATTTACAAAGTGCAGAGCCTCCATTCCTTTTCCCACTAACTCTATTCATTCTCTTCCCCAGAAATGGAGAAAAAAAAATATGTGATTTGAAACAGCCATTGGGCAAGAATGCAAAGTTCATATTGACATACCCTTAGTATTTGATTAACTCTTCTGGTTTTATATTCCATTTAATTCTCACCTTATATTATTTATATATTTTACTGAATATATTCATGATATTTGTTTCATTTTTGTCATTGTGACAAAATAATCTGGCAAATACAACTTTAAGGGAGAAATGAATTATTTTACTCATAATTCCATATTGCAGAACCTTCTTCATTGTAGGGAAGTCAAGGCATGAGTTTATAAACATGCAGGAGTTAGTCATAACTATAATTAAGACCAAAGAGAAAGTTTAGTTCACTCATACCTATTTGTGTTTGGTTATCTCTCTGCACTTATACAGTTCATGACCACAGCCAAGGAAAGCATGCTTCTCAAATAAATTAAAAGAGTCAAGACAATATACAATAAACACATCCACCGGGAAATTTAATCTACATAATCCTTCACTGAGAGAGACTCTTCTAAGGTAACTTGTGTTTGTGTCAAGTTGGCAATTAAGGGCAACTGTGACGCATAATCCTTAGTGCATGTTCACTTCTACTTCCCATGTAATGATTGGACTGTTTGCTTTAAAATTTGTACACACTTAAAAAGCAGATAAATAAGACAAACCATAAACATATCAATCATTGGACAAAACAATAAAAACATGATTTTCATGAAGAAAACAAAATGCAAATATATGGGAAAAGATACCATACTAAAGTCACTTCTGAGGTAGATAACAAATTAAGACTGTGATAACAAAGAACCAAGTACAAGAGGAGTCAAGGATCAAGACTACACACAAAAGGGGCACCCAGATCAATGTCCCAGGAGTGTGAAGGGGGTTTATGCACTGATCACATTTACAACAAATGTCTGACTACACTACGTTAAATAAGATTAGAATTTCTTCTGAAGTAATCTAATGGAACCCACTAGTAGAACAAATCTTTCCTTTCTGAACACTGAGAAATGTATACTTAGAAAGAAAGGGTCCACACTATCTAAAATTCATTTGAGTTTCTTGTTGAATCGTATCTGAATTTTCTGTTTACAGAAGTATTTTGGAAGGTTTTGCTGGTAGCTTTGTTTCATAAATTTCTACTCTTTTCCTATAGAAGACACTGTTTCTCTTTCAGCAATGCTAATGGTCCCCTTGCTATAGACAAATCTCTTGAGTATTCTAAGACTATTAAGTCCCCTAGCTTGCTAAGAAAACTGCTTGCCTGAAAGTTAATACACAGACCACTATAGTCTCCCACTCCTCTAATCATGGATTTACCAATGAAAGAGACTCACCTCATCACTCTTTTACATATTTTCCTACCCATTATGTTTATATAGAAGCATTCAAATACTCTGGCCACAGATTAGAATCGCTTATGTAGTAAGTCTCAAGTAAGAACTTATCCTGATTACATTTGTTGATGTTAAGACCCACCCCACCTATGGTCAGCACCTCCTACTAGCAGCCAAGACAAAAGGAGGTCACCACAGAAGAAAAATTATTTACCTTTTGCTTGCCTGGTCTTCCCAGTCGACTACTGCTAATGCTATTGTTGTTTCTTTCCCTGCTGTGAGAGTCGGAATTTCCAGGATTCCATGGGTGACTAAATAAAGGGGTTTCCTGGAAACTAGCAGGTTTTAGACACCGGACTGCAACTGCAGAGCTATACAATATAGTTTCCTAGACTGTACAATTACCAAGTTGTTGGGAATGGTGTGAGACAGACACTATATGTATGTGTGTGTATGAATGTGTGTGTGTGTGTGTGTATATATATATATATATATAT
>JADRCD010218743.1:15895-31818 GCA_019843815.1 Montemys delectorum
ATGTTTTCACAATGTATGATCATTATTTCAGCCATCATTAATCTTTGATGAATGACCAATTTGAACATTTTATTGTGAACAGTCATTTTCAATTCTTGTGTCAGGTGAAACTTAAGTGTCTCATTCTTAATTGTTACTGATATATTTTTGATAACATCTAACTTGATTTTTAAAAAAACTCCTTCTGAAGAAATATGTATAGATTTTCTTCTTGACAATTATCATCTGTATGGGAAAATAATCAGAAATATTTTGAGATCCTATCATTAATTACTTCAAAATCAAATTCAGTATTAAAATTAATAATTATTCCTCAATTTAACAAAATAGTTCAGAACTCAGGCAAGTCTTATTTTTTTTTCAATTTTTTAAATAAAACTAGTAGTCATTTCTAATTATACAAACTTTTATCCTCTTATTGTGGATTAATTTGTTTTTTTTTTCTTTTGCTTTCTTTTAGCAGTCTCTTTTCCTCTTGGCTCTCCTTTCCTCTCATTTTCTGTCTCTGTCTCTCTTTCTGTCTGTGTCTCTGCATTTTTATCTGTCTGTCTGTCTATACCTATCTCTGTCTCTGCCTCTCTCTCCATCTCTCTGTGTGTATGCATGGTGGGTGGTTCAGGTTATGTGCTATTTGTGGTATTATCAACTTTCTCCATTAGTTCAGAAATGAGTTGGCTGAAATAAAAATAATAGCACATATTGTCAGATAAGCTCCTGTTTTTATTATTTTCTAGTCTTTGAGTTTTTAGGAACAGATAACGAGACCCTTTACTTCTTTAATATTCCATTGTATTACGGTATTCTCATTTTTTATTAAATACAAAGCAGTGACTTCTAGTCACTGCTCTTACTGGTTTGCATTTGCTTGTATATGTGTTGCGCTCTGTTCTGATTCTTCAGGTTCCTCAGAAAAAATGACTAATCTAAAAGTATTCTATTTATTGTAATCAATACTTACAATACTTTCAAGTACTTTCAATCTCTGGAATGTTATATTGATTATATTATCAAATAAGTTTTTTTTTCTATTCATTGGCAGAAAACCAGAAGTTTTATTTTGTACGGTGCTATACTAAAAGGGAAATAATCTAAAATCTGAGGAAAATGTATGGTAGAAATAAGTTCTGAAGCACACTGAAAAACTTAAATCACTTTTAAATTGGATGAATCACAAGAGGTTTAATATAGCTATTTTTCCACATCCTTTTGCCTAATAGAGGGATCAATCCCAAGTTACCTGATTGTGAATATTATTTTTTGATAAGACATAAATTTAAACTAAAAATTCTCTGGAGTACCTCATCTTTAAATTTACTGCAGTGATTAAATCAGGATAAGAGCCATGGATTAGTTTAAGGGTCTTAGAAAAACACTTGTTTACAAATCTTAGTATAACTTTATATTGAGCCCTTATCTATCAATTGATAGAACATTTATTCTTATTACCATACCTTTACTTATACTAATTAGATCAAATTCTGAAATGACTACTATTCTCATAATTTTAGCCTTCATAATTAATATTACTTAGAAGAAACAAAAATTCCATTGGCAATAGTAAAGGAAGCGATTTTCAATTATGATATTGTCCTTAATATTGGTATTCTTCTCTAGTCAGAATTTACAAGACCGGTAAGTTTGTTTTTAGTATAGAAATTTATGCTGGAACATTTCATTGTGAATATTCTTTTAAACTTTTATAGTCTTAGAGTACAAAATATACTTTTAATAGATCTATGCTTATCAGCCTGCACAAAACTCAGCAGCAGGTGAATCAAAGTCCTCAACAACAACAACAACAACAAAAAACAGATACAATGAACCTTAAAGTATTAAAGTGAGCAACAGACTGGAATTCATTGATATAGGAAAAGACTTGCTGAACAGAACACTGATATCACACACACTAAGACAGCTATTAATAAATGGGACCTCATGAAACTGAGAAGCTTCTGCAAGGAAAAGGACACCATCAATCTGACAAAGTGGCAAACTACAGAATGGGAAAATATTTTTACGAACTCCACATCCCAAGAAGGACATATAAAGAACTCAAAAACATATAGAGAACTCAAAAACAAAAAAGGTGAAAACAAAAAACAAAAAGCCAACTAACCAAGCACAACAACAACCAAAACAATTACAATATAACACTGGATGTTAAAAAAACAAATCAAGTTAAAAGTGGGTACAGATTTAAACAGAGAAGTTGGAAAAAACTTAGGTATTCATCAGTGGATTAATGGGCGAGGAAAATGCAGTATATTTACAAAGTGAAATATCTTTCTGGTATTTAAAAAAATCATGAAATTGGGAGGTAAATGGATGGCATTAGAAAGAAATCATTTTGAATGATATAACCAAAAAGATAAATATGGTATATATTTGATTACATTGTGATCTTCACTATTAAGTCTTTGACAAGCAAGCTACAATTCACATAACAACAGAGATGTTGTAAAGTGTAAAGCCTGGGGTGGGGGGGGAAGAATGGTCTCTATAGGAATCGGAAATAGAACAGTTAGTTATATATTGATGGGGTTGGAGAGAACTCAAGTGGGAGAATCTAATGTGGAAGGTCAGGGAAGAGGAGTATGAGGGGGAAAATACATGAATGGACAACTAAAACTAAGTGTCATATAGAACCCTACCACAGTAGAAGAATCTTAAAGTTACACTTATATGAATAAAACCTAAATGGAATAACCAAATGGTCATTCAATGAAAACATCTGTCATCACCAAATAAAAGCTCCAGCTCCAGGAATGGACTATATCTTATGGAGCTGTTGGCCTAATGTGTCCAGTGAAAACCTCCAAACAACACGGGCTATTTCAAAGACTAAAGTTATTCTTCAAAAACAGGTGGTAAGGCCCTATTGCTGAAGACAAAATCTGCATAACTCACTGATCATCAGGAAGCTGACATTGCTAGGGAATGTATCCTAGACCATGTATCCTATGGTCCTCCTTGGAAACATTGTTGCCTAGCCTCTGGATCATGGATGAGTTAAGTTAAGAAGTGTACTTGTTTGTGTATAACCTTTAAGTTGCATTAGCCAAGAAAATGAAACAAAACAAAACAAACAAAACACACACACACACACACACACACACACACACACACACACACAGATACACAAGAAAATATCTACATCTCCGACATAAACATCAAATCTCTTAAAACAGAAACATTTCTGCCATAATTTAAAATAAAATATTATGACAATCAGTGAGATAAAATTATTTTGCTGCATTCATTCTTTAGCTGTATAGATAAAAGCATTGGTTTTCTGACCTACTTGGGTATCAGAAGAGCTGTGTATAAGAAGAAAAGGGAAATAATTATGCACTGAATAGAAAAGATAAGTGAATAAATCTACTGCATCTAAATATATTTATAGACATGCTTGTCAGTGCTAGAAGCTGATGAAGACTTGTGGCAATGTCAAGCAGGAAGTTGGGTCTAAGGTACTATTTGAATATCCAGTGTTTTTCCATTTACTGACCCGCATCTATCACCAAGGAAGGCTAGACAATTTAATTCAGATATTCCAGAAGGATAAATAGGACTAACATAAATGGGCCTCCCCCCATGCTTGTTCCTTAGAATTAGGCTCAGCTTTATCTTAGTTAGTGACAAGTGCAGTGTGTCTGTTATTGTCTTCTGTTTATACTTTCTTGGTCCCAACTAGGGGCATCTGTCATACTGTATTCAGTTCACTGTGCATTCTGTTAATGCTCTGAGCTAGCTGTAGGGTATCTGCTTAGGAATGACTAGAGGTAGTCCCAGTAGGGACCAGTGACAGCAGAGAGAATAAGCAAAACGACTCACAGAGGTACAGGCTTCCAACAATTTTGCAGAAGTGTGAAGAATTATAGTAGAAAATAAAGCATCTCATGCTGAGACTGGCTCCAAGTCTCCCTGGAGAAACCTTCCACTTAGACAATCTCTTTGATCCTGTGAACGCAGTGTTCTATCTGAGGGAGTTTAAGTTTCATATTAACAAATTGGCTTAATTATTTTTAACCAAACTGTTAACTACCTGCGGTGACTTTAGGAAGAGCACCAAAGTACTTTTAGTTTTTCTTTCTGGATGAATTTGAACAGAGCTGTTAAAAGCAGAATTGAATTTTTACTAGGAAGAGCCATGGGTATCTTTCTCTGGGAGAGGTTGCAACCTGGTAGGGAGCTTCTGGGCAACCCCTGCTTTTATGAAAAGAAGAGTCAGCTTGCCCCCAGCAACAGCCTTTGCTGATTGTGAAGGATCTTTTGCCATTGACAAGTTTAAATTTCTAATCTGGTAATCTTCAAATAGCAGCATTGCGGTATGTTAACAGAGATGTGTTCTGCCAAAATTTTCAGAGCATATAGATATGAATATTTTATTACAAAGAGTCCAGGGCAAAAACAATCAATCTGGCAATTTGTAATTTTCCTACTGGCTATGGTGATTTCCATTTAAAATTAATTGTGGTTAAAGAATCATTTCCTTGGGATTGGAGAGATGGCTCAGTGGTTAAGAGCACTGACTGCTCTTCCAGAGGTCCTAAGTTCAAATCCCAGCAACCACATGGTGGCTCACAACCATCTGTAATGAGATCAGATGCCCTCTTCTGGTGTGTTTGAAGACAGCTACAGTGTACTTACATATAATATATAAATCTAAAAAAAAAAAGATTCAATTCCTATTACAACATAGGCATGTCTGCTCTGCTATACTACTGGCCTAATCATTAAAATATTGAAGAAAACTAAAACTCTAAAACATTTTATCATGACCATTGACTGGAGGTTTATAATTTCAGTTAGTACCACTTGGTTCATATCACTGATGTCACAAGAAATCTTGAGGCTCAACCCATTTTCGGTCATTACTGTCACATTGAATGTTGAATGTCCCTTTGCTCTGTTACAATAATCATGTCTGTTTCCAGATATTTTCTTCTGTTGTTCTGTGGATATAATGATAGCTTACTAGTCTGTTATGGATATTGATAACATTATTAAACAGAGTCTAGTTGAAATTCTTCCAGCTGTTTTCAAAGTAGGAGAGGATATTTTGGAAGAGTTCAGGGTACATCTGAGAGATAGGCATTTGGCTTAACCAGGATGAACTTCATGGCTACAATTTAACGGAGATTTAGCTGGCTGGGTCTTATCTTTGCTTCTTAGATCACTTTCTTGAGAAAATTTGCAATATTCACTGTTCCTTAGAGATGTCTGTTTTAAAATCTAGGAAAGTCTTTATTAGGTACTAGGAGCCCCTCCTTTGGAAAGTGAGGGTCAGGAGATACCAATCTTCTGCCTGGAAGGCTGGCAACCTAACTTCTATAATGGGTAAGTTATCAGTGTCAATCAGCAATCACAGGTGGCCGAATAGTAGACCAATCTTACCCCTAACTTCCTCTGGTCCTTTTCCATTAGCTTGCCCAGCATTTAAAGTCTCCTAGCCTGCTATTCTGGTGCCTACTCAGTTCAATCTTTCCTCTAATTGTAGCAGACTTGAATCAATTCTTCTTTGCCAGTTAACTCCATTTGCTACTGTCAGTCTTTGGCCTGGAAAATTTTGAACATTTGGATTGTGAAAGGCACAGATCATAAATAAGCTATAAAAGATGTTTGATGTCTGGCTGATTTGGCGTTTAGAAAGATTATACCTAATTTTTACACTATTGGATAATGATAATGACACAATAATAGATATATTACTTTTTCCCTTTAAAACTTCACAATTCTGTACAGTGAATTATCAAAATTTCATCAAATGGAATACTTGACTTGCCAAATATGTGAATGATTATATAGAATATATACAAATCTATGTATTCAAAAATGCATCCCAGTAAACATTTTCTAAGGTCACAGAGAAAATAATAATGGAATAGAATGAGTTCCGTTGGAAAATTAACTGTGTTTTGTGGTTCTGTAGCTGTTTTGCTTCTTTCTTCACTAACATTTGAAATTTTTATAAATCATTAGAGAAGAGACAATAAATGTTGAAGTTTTGCTAGGCTGCCATTTTAGAATTTCATGTTAAATATTTACATCATAAGTCTTAGATTAGAACATAATGTCAGTGAGCATTTTGTTGTCTGAATGTCTATTTTCTCGTTCATTTTAAGTGTATATGTCTAGTTGGAATTCTGCTTACTGTGCCTTTTTTCTTTTCCTTTTTCTTTTTGACAGGATTGGTTTTGAATTCTCTGGAGTTAGCATGGGTAGCTTCGAATAGTTTCTTCATCCTTATATTCATCTTACAATTTGTTCCTTGAGGGAATGGTTTGTGCTTTACGGAGTTACTTTAAGATTCCCCTGAGGCTTGTTTGAAATCCTATTTGGCTTTATATTTAGATATTTTTAGTGACTAACATTATTCAATGCAGTGGCCTGCAGTGTCATATGTATGCAGATGACACTCAGATATTCTTTTGGGTCCCTGCAGACCTATGAAGCTGCTTGATATTTTGCATAATTGTCTGTGTGATATTCAAGCATGGATGTCTTCAAATTTCCATGAATTTAGTACAGATAAAATTGGACTTCTACTGATTGGTTCTCTGGGATAAATGCTTAATATGTAATCTGTGCCAGTAACCTTAAGGAACTGAGTTGTTTTGCTGTAAAATCTAGTTTTTGACCTTAGGATTATTGAAAAGTCCAACCCTCCATATGCTATTATCAGACAATTTCATTCTTCTCCTTTGTACTCACCCTGTGTAAATTTGTCACATAATGACTTCCAGATTCCAGAGGCGTCTCTCACAATTTACAGTCCATGACCTACACTTGCCACTCTCCAGACCAATTCCAACAGATCACAAATCTTTCCACACCCTTCTTTTCAACTCCCGATTCTATTGTTTTATGCATGAGGAGTTCACACTTAGTGTTGATTTGTAAAGTTTCACTGAAAAACGTATTTGTTTGATTTAGCCTGTTAAATATTTATCATGCCTTTATATCCATGAAGTCTCCATAGCCCCATGAGATGGACACGTGAAGCATACTTCAAAAATGTAATTGAATTGATTGATAAGCCATTGGAAAATTTCTCACAAAGTACCATTGTATACTGAAAAGGGTTGTTAATGAGCCCACAATGACTCTGAGCTGTGAATAAATGTATATGTAACAGTTCCTTTCCCAGTGAAGCCAAAAAGTGTACAGTAGTTTCCATATCACATTTAGTAAATGGAGTAAGAAAGAAATTCTTATGAAATGGTCTCAATTCATTAGTCTGGTTAAGTTTAGGTATCACTTTGACTAAAAGTGTCATCCCTTCAGCCTTTTAAAGAAATGGGGCTTTACATTCCTGTTTGATGGCCTGAAAAAGTTGAATTAGAAAAGACTGTGTTAAATAGAAAAATGCATTTAATTGATATACCATAGCACATATGCACCTGAAAGTGGTGTATGCTTTCACAGATGCATCTGAAAGTAATGTATGCTTTGCCAGATACAGTGGCGTGATACCTAAATCATTTCAAGGTGTCCTGATAAAAGTTGAGAACACAAAGATATAGTTTATCAGAGGCATTAGAGAAAAATAATGGTAAGGAATGGAACCAGAAATGGTTGGCATGTTGTTCAATGCTCACATGATTTCCCTTCAAGATTCCATACTGGAATCACTAAAGATTGCCTGAGATTTTCATTCTCTACTAAGAATTACCTGTGATCTGTATGTAATAAGTGTTCTCAGCTTAAAGTATACAGAAAGTGTTCTTAGTATGACAAATATGTTCTATTTTCTTTTAAAGAATCTGACGTATTTATTCATATTTTATGTGTTTGAGTATTTTTCTTTGACTGTATGTAAGAACACCACAGAAGCTCAGCAGAGGAGGTTGAATAGTCTGAAATTACATTTGCAGAGTGCTTTGAGCTGCCATGTGGGTGCCTATAACCTAACTAGTTTCTGTGCTAGAGCAGCAAGTGCTCTTAGCCGCAGAGGCATTCCCCTAGATCGGGGTTATATTTTTCAATTAATGGTCTGGAGTATTCAACTTCATTGACTGTGTTCCTCATCCCATCTCAGATTTACCTATAAAACACGAACCTTTTACATATGATGTCTAGCCTGATAAGCATGGTTAACATTACAATTGCATCCCATGTTCCCAAAGAGTCATTAAGCGCAAGTATTCTTATTCAGGTACCAGTCAATGAGCATGATTTAGCAGGCTCATTTCCCATCAGTCCACATTCCACATAATGTTCTCTGACATCTGCAGTGTAAGAAACTATGCATTACTGAGCCTTATTTCTTTCAATTTTACCTATCTCCTCCATGGTGTGGCCCAGCAATGTCATCTACTGATCATATAAAAGTTTAACCTTCTTATTTGTTGTAAGTAGCAAAAAGTTCACACACACACACACACACACACACACACAATTCTATACTTAGGTGTCCTCTTACCTAAAACCATGAAAATTGAGTGAATACTTTCATTATCATGCCTGTCTTTACATGAAGTGGTACTTTCTCCCAGTCTTCTCTCACTACTCCTAGCCTCACCTCATAATCCAATGCCAGACCAAATTGTTTGTTGTCTTCATCAGCTGTACAGTTCTTTTCTACTGAGACTTTATGATGGCATCTTCAATTGGAAACCCTTGAATTTACCCTCATCTTTACCTTCACTTCCACACTGATGTTAATTATTTTGTTATCCTGAGTGAGCACTGATCTCCCATAGCTGACTCAGGTGCCACTTACAATATTGTGTATAGATCACTTACCTTAATTGGCACCTAATCTACATTTCTATTAAAATTTAAACTTCCCAGGAAGGAAGGTTTGTTCCCTAATCATTAATAAATTATAAACATTTTCATAATGCAATGGTGGTATGAACTAGTGAAATATGTACATTTTGGTTCTGAAACAGATCCCTTAAGATCTTTGTGTGTCCTGGTTGGAGTGTCTGACATAGAAATCTTACTCACCCTTTGATAATTTACGAGAAATAGGACTATGATTTGTTTTAATGACATAACACTTGGCTTCTAGGTGGGGGGATATTACCAGAAGATCTTGACATGGTTATAATGTTGAAGTCTCCTGGCTCCAGGAAGAAAAATGTTGTTGAAGACCGAGCCTATAACCAGTCATGCCTTGATGATGAATCTGTTAGGTGTGGGACCTAAAGAGCTCCCAACATACTGGAAATACGGAAATACACATGAGGTAGTATTCTCAGAGAGGGCATTGAACTCCTATGACTCCCTTTATCTTCCTGTTTTGTATTTCTTTTGAGTGGTTGTCCAACTATATTCTTTGTTGGGTGTTTTGTTGTAAATAATAAATATGATTAAAGTTTATTATATTATATGAGCTATTATATCAAAATATTTAAAGTCGAGACAGGGTTTACAGAAAACCTACTTTATAGCTGGTAGATCAGAATTGTGATTGATAACATAGAGGAGGCAAAAATGAGACCATTGCTTAGGAAAGCGTCCTTAACCTGTGGACTCTGACTTGCTAGATGAAGGAAAGAATCCTCACACATTTTGGCGATGATGTGAAGTGTTGAATATGTTGACAAGAAAAACTTTCATTCCGTCTGCCCATTAAGGGTGCTCAAAATTTGTTGTGAAGTAAATATTAATGTAAATGTAGAAAATTCTAAAGATGTAAATTTATCAGGATGACCCACAAAATAACTTAGCACTCACCTATAACTCCTAGTACTCCAAAGACAGAGAAAGGAAGATCAGTGTTTCAAGACTTCCCTGGATAATTAGTGAGTGCAGGACAGTCTGTGCAATGAGAGACCACTTCTTGGAAAATAATAAAAATAAAATAAAACATGAGATGAGTCATAGAGACTTGAGTTATAAGAACAATTAGGTAAATACAGTGTTTATTTCCCTATATGTGGATATTAGTTGTTAACTTACTGGTAATCAAGTTACAATCCTTTAATTTACAGAGGTTATGTATGAAATAAGTGATTGTGGGATGGGGGAGTCATATAGATCACCTTAGGCTACTTAGGAAAGGGAAATATAACCAATAGTGTGGATGGATGGGCGTAGTGGGCTCTGAGGATCATTTGGAGAAGGTTAGAGAGAAGGAGATTAGGGAGAGAATATAGAAAAAGAAAGCTAAAATTAAGGGCTATTTGAGGATTACTCTGGAAACCTTATAGAGTAGAAGCTTTCTAAATTATATACACATATAAAAGATATCTAAATAAAATCACCAAGTAATGGGGAAGACAGAGCCTCAACCAGACATTAATTGTCAGCAAATTAAACTGTCCATTACCAGGAATGGATTATATTTCATTGATTTCATAAGAATCTACAAACAACCAAGGCTGTTGCCAAGACTACAGGTTGCTCTCCATAAACTGAAAGCAAGGCACCATTGTGGGAGACAATACCTACACAGCTCACTGAACCTGGAGAGGGCAAGCTGGTGGTTGCATAGTCTTCACTCCTAAATGCTAGAGTTCGTGTTTCAGGAAGTCCTCTTCATGCTATCAGTGGATAAATATGAATACCAATCTAGCCACCGGCCCTTTGATCTAAAATGGTGTCATGCCGGAAAGTCATGGCAGTGAATGGTGAAATAAAATTTGTGGGAGCAACTGTGGGACCTTAGTGGCCCAGGATTACAGAGAAATGTGCAAGGAGCTTCAACCCCGGATACTTCAAACATGAAGACAGCAGGAGTTGATTACCTATCAATCTCCAATCAACCATCCCCCACAATCAACGCTAGTAAGAATTGACTAGCCCGAAGCCGGGCAGTGGTGGCTCACGCCTTTAATCCCAGTGCTTGGGAGGCAGAGGCAGGCGGATCTACAGAGTTAGTTCCAGGAAGCCAGGGCTACACAGAGAAACCCTGTCTCGAAAAAATAAAAATAAAAATAAAAATAAAAAAATAAAAGAATTGATTAGCCTGAGAGTTATCAGGCTGCACTCCCTATTTGACCTTATAAGTATACCCCTTTCTCTAACACTATAAGCCCCGAGTATATAGATGAGGAATCTTCCAACACCCCTGTCCTGGAAAATGGTACACAACCATTCAAACCTTACCCCAGAGACCCTGGATAACTCTGCAGTGACATAAATACCACCCTGAAAATAAATGGAATCTCTTCTCTGAAGCTGTTCCTGGTGTGTCCATTGCCTGTTCACTCTTGCCAAAGGAGATCTTGCATGTCCCGCTAAACTCCACTCTTTCCAGTCCAACTTGATGTTTAATGGGCTGGCTACCTTGAAGAAGAAGCAGACATAGGGCAACAAGGAGCCAACCAATATCCAATTTGATATGAGACACTCCATAAATATAATCTATACTGGACACTACATAACCAAGAACGTGAGACTAGAAAGCCTATGGGCCGAAGGTAAAACGAAAACTACTGCTCTGAAAAGTATTATTAATAAAATAAAATTACAGCAGCAAAATTACCACTAGTGACCAATATGCTATACTCATAGATCAGCGTCTTGTTCAGCCATGTTCAGAGACCCTTCCTCCTGAAACATATGGAAACAAATACACAGATCAACAACCAGACCTTATGCAGAAATGAGAGAGCTTGAAACATTCAGCCCTAAATGGGATGGCTTTGTCAAATCTCTCTTCTTGGGGCTCTGAAAAACCCCAAGAAGAGGAAGTCTAAAGAGTTTAAGAGCCTGAGGGGATGGAGGACACTAAGAAAACATGGTCTCCTAAACCAAGCTGATTGATGCACATGTGAACTCACAGGTCCTGAAACAGCTCTGCATCAGTTGGGGTCCCAGCACTGAAAATAGAAGAGAACACAGGTCCCCATCCATAAGCCAGAATCAATCTCCAATTGATAACCACTTTACAAATAAAAATTTGATTTCCTCAAAGGGAGTCTCATTGGAGAAAAAAAAAAAAAAAAAACTTCTCTTAATGGTAGCCTTCATACCTAGCAGTAGGTGACAGACAGAAAATCAATTAAAAAGGCATATTTTCTCAAATACTCAAAATATTTTAAAATATTTTTAAATGTTTATTTTATTATTCTTTAATTTTTATTTTTATTTAATTACTACTTCCCTCTTTTTACCTTACAGGTCCTTTGTGTGTATATTATGGTTACCAGTTTGGTGTTTTTATTGGATCACTGAGGGAGTGAACTCACTCAGTGGGTCTCTCATCCTGTTTGTTTCTTGGGCTCTTTTCCTTCTGTATGTTTGCTTTGACCAATTATGACGTGATGGCTTTTGTTTTAGCTTATCACATTTAATTTTATGATATTTTATTTTGCTTACTATTATCCCAAAGAAATCTGTTTGTTTTCTAATGCGAGACAGAAACAGGGTAGATCCAGATGGGACAGGATGTGGGTCCCTCACAATATACTGTATATACTCAAGGAATAATTTGATATTAAAACTGAAAGGTACATGTATCTTTCAACAAAACAAGAATAAAAAAAGTTGTATGAGTGATGAAAAAACAAGTTGGAATAGTTTTAAGAATGCTCAGGTCAGTACAATAGTACAGTGTGTATGGCAGTGGATTATGTCGTGTATCATGTGCATCTTTACAAAAGGTGAAGTTATAAGATGACTGAAAATATACACTAATTATTATTAGATACATAAAATATTTAAAGTTTCAAACGTTTGGTGTACCTTTATTAACTGAACCTAGCACTCATTCCATATTTTGGGAATGATGTCATTTGGCTAGATGCAGGCTTCCACAGACATTGTGTTTCCTACATCCTTACATCTACTCTCTGCAAATTTTATCTTTCCTAGTGTACATGAAAATCAGATATGAGAGAGAATTTGAAAAGTGATAAAATACATGTAAACAGAATAGAAAGGAAGGTATAAAGGAAAAAGTGATGGAGAGAGGAAAGGAAAAGTAAGGACAGGAAAGGAAAGGAAATAAGGAATGACTGAAGGAAAGAAGGAAAAAGGAAGAAAGGAAGTAAGTTTTCCCAACAATTCTAGGACCAAATAGCATTTTACTTTGAGCTACTATCTTACAAATGCCTCTGTCAGTGCTTTATGATAGAACAATTTGCCTCCTCCAAATTAAGGAATGCTTTAATATCATTTAAAGCACACAGAGGAAAACCAATTTCAATGTACCCTTTACATGGTATTTCAAGCTAGCAGATAACAAACTTGTTGTCATATTACTGATCCATTAAGGGACTACTGCATTTACAGTTGCTCATTTAGAAAATTACAATCTGAGGCAGGAAATGAATGAATTGTGATATTATCACCAAGAGAAAACTATATATATATATATAGAGAAAACTAAAATATTGTAAAATGGCCCAAATCTTTTGGCCATGTACTATTATATTTTCTTATTGTGAATAAAAGTAAAAGGTTCTGTCATTATGTTATAGTTAACCAGGAAGGGACAAATCAAAATAAAAATCACCTGTTACAAAACTCTTTAAATTCTATGACTTGCAATTGGAGTTATAAAAGTGAATGAAAGCACCTGCCCAGCTGCGTATTAGTGTGGATTCCTGGCATATAGCACAATTTGCATTTTTCCTTATCCAGTCAGGCAACAGGAGCACATTTCATGTCTCATTTCCATTTTCATGCCTGTGAACAAACAGGCTATACCAGTTACACACGGGAACAGGATGTCTCATGCATATAAAACATGCACTGAAAGACAGAAGTTTTGATGAAAACTTGGAAAACAAATATTCATCTCATTGGAATACAATTTGTGAACTTTTCAGCACTCTTATGAAAACCCAAAACTATTTGAGAAGAATAAATGAGCAATTTCACACAACTCTAGTTTGCTTCCTCTTGTTTCCTATTTTGTTCTGTTATGCATGATAAAGAATCTTACAAAAAAAAATACCTTATATTACTGACCCAGCACTTTCTAAAAGTGGTTTTGTCATCCTTTAGGTCCTTAAAGAATAAGACAAAAGTGAAAATGTAGAAGACTTTGCATTGAGGAAAATGAAGGTTGAAAGGCACAAAGAATGCGGAAGCTGGATATGGCAGATACTGGTAGACGTTCAACAGCAAATGAACATTTCAAAATAGTACCTGAGTAAAAAGACAGTCTGCTTCAGTGGAAAAGAAGTGGAAGATAAGGAAATAATTCTGAGAAGAAATATAAGAGATTCAGTGCTCTTAAAACACACAAAGGAGGTTTATAGTTCATAAAATCCACATCTGAATTGGTAAAGGTATTACGGGATGTAATATTTAGGCTAACACTGAAAAGTGAAAATATGTTATATCCTAATGAAATTTGAGAATATGTTCAAATGCAGAGTTGAAATAGGCTTTACCACATCTGACATGATCTTTCATCATTCTTTAAAAATATTTTAAAAGAACATTCTTTTTTTTTTCCTGAAAAGTAGGAGTATTTTAGTTGGAATTTAAAACTTCTGTTTTCTCTTTCAAGCATAGAAGATGCTCGCTTGTAAAAGTAACTTTTATTTGACAGATGTAATTGTCATTTCATAGACTTACTACTGAATAAGCTTGCCTTTTCTAGTTGTTTTGTTGTTGTTGTTGTTGTTGTTGTTGTTGTTTTTAACTCTGGGTGCCGGACTAACTCAGCTACTCTGGTTCAAAATTTCTCTCCAAGCTGACTGATTCAATATCGCTTCTCTTTGCTTCATACTGAATTGCCTTGTTTGGCCTCAACCTAACTCTGACAGTTTGGACTAATCTAACGGCTCCCTCTTATTTTCAACTTATGACTTCAACTGCAACTGAATGAACTCATAAATAAACTCAACTGTCAAATCTTTCTTTCATTCATCACTTTGTCTGACTACTCAATTAAAGTCATTGTTTGACATTAAAGGTCTGTACTAAAAGAGTCCAGCCAGAGAAATTAAAGGTGTGTACTAAGAGAGTTCTGCATTCCAGCCAGATCACACTGACCTACAAGATCTTAGCTACCATTGCAGCCATGTTGCTGGATATAAACTCCTGTGCACTCTGTTTGATCACTCTCCTGAACACTCTTTTTGTAGGCTGTAGTTAGGCTAGTGTTAAAAGGATAATTTTCTCCTTAATCATTCTTTTATTTCTGAATGATGACAGGATGTGATATGTTTTTAGTATTCAGTGTCTACACTAAAATCCACATGTCCCCAAATCACTGTAAATCAGATTCTGTTTTTCCATAAATGAGGGCATGAGAGCAGTGAGTTCATCCTACCCCTCATCTGGGCATTTCTGGAGAGCTGGCCCCAAAGGTGTGAGCATGAGAGAGCTGTCTGGCTGAACAACTCAGACACCATCCAGACACAGGTACAGGCCTTTGATTTAGCCCATCACATTATCTATTACAGCTATAAAATACTACAGAATTTGAAGGGGCTGATCCTGCAGACACAAAGTTACACAGAGCAACAACAGGATATCTGATAGGAGTAACCAATGACTCACAGTAAAGATCATTTGCAAGAAAAGCTGTCTGGGCAAAAGAGTTTACTATGTAACCATGACACACAGCAGCTTCCAAGGTGAGATTTTGTTTGTTTGTTTGTTTGTTTGTATTCTTTTTTGTGTGCTTGGAGGGTGGTTGCAAGGACAGAGAACAGATATGGGGAGACTGGAAGAAAGAGGAGATGAGTGGAATTGGGATATATGATGCACAACTTAGAGAATCAATAAAAAGTAAGAGAGAGAGGGATGGGGGAGAGGGGGAGAGGGAGAGGAAGGGGAAAAGGGAGAGAGAGGGAGAGGGAGAGGCACAAACTTCATTGTACAGAGACCAGTTGTATCAGTAGTTTAAACAGTAACAGTCTTCCAAAGTTTTAAATTAATACACAATTCCCATTGTTTTGCAAAAAGAGCAGCTGAATAGCTTAGTTTTCCATGTTTAAACACACAAACACAGAATGTTCACCTACTGGGTCAGACTATAGAATGGGACTCAAAGATCTGAGCAC
>JADRCD010218744.1:0-21469 GCA_019843815.1 Montemys delectorum
GCCCCCGCAGGACGGGCCTAGACATGCTGGGCGCTCCCAGGTTAGGACCCAACCTACGCTGGGCGCCTCCTTGGGAAAGGAGAAGAGGGGATGCCAGTCTCCAAAGTTGCTCTGCACCCTCAGGGAATCAAATGACCCAACTCCTACCTTAAGATTTGTGAACAACAACAATTTAAAAAGGTGCTTGAATACATAAGTGGGCTTCTGGGTCCAGATGGAAGAAATTTGGGCCCCGGTGCAGGAAAGGGCTGGGTCCAAGTGGTTCAGTTTTCTTGTGGATGCTGGCTCCGTGGCTGTAACCCGGAGGCTGTAGAAGACTGCCGTGAGTTCTGAGCTCAGCTATTTCTCACCCTAGGGTGAAGGTGGGACCAGGCCCGCCTTTCCCCAGCTTCTTATAAGGGCCGAGGAGCTGGGACTACAGGTTCACACACCATGATTCTGTCTGGAAGACACAGGAGCCTCCTGCTGGCCTTCACGCTGCTCTGTACCCTCCTGGGTCTCGGTAAGTGACACAGGGACCTGGCCCTCTTCCTGGTACCTTAGAGGGCATCGAGCAACGTCCTCAAGAGAGGGATATTCTGAGAAATCAGATTTAGGAGAGTAAAGAGGAGAAAACCTGGGGCGGGGGTGGGGGGGTCTGAGAAGGCTGGATGGGCCCTGCATGGTCTGTCCCCTAGGAAGGGCCCCAAAATATGACATCTGAATTCTAGGAAAGCAGATGAGAGAGCTTGACCATCAAAGGCAAACTTTAAAATTAGTAAGAAGGAGAGAGATGGCCTTTCTCTCTGGACCTAGAGGGATTCGGGCACTGATCCGAATAATCCTCTACTTAGACGCCATACTCCAAGCCAGCTTCACTGTCCCTGGGACCCAAATGGCTAGGTTCCTCCTCTGTCAAGACCAAGGAACTGATGCCAGCGATCCGATCCCTCTAGGCCTCAGTCTCCCTTTCAAACTTAGGACAAAGACCTCAGAGTTAGGTCCCCCTGCCTGAGGTACCAGAGTTCTGTGGTACCTTCTTAAGGGAAGTAAGTTCCACACCCCAAGAACCAGCTGGACCTGAAATTTTACAAAAGCTCCACGGACACCTCTGCCACGACCCCTCCCTGCCTCTGAGCTTGCTCAGGGGACCCTGGCATCCAAAGTCCCCAAGCCTTGTAATTATTAAGTAAAACAGGCTCTGTGGTAGAGTCATTTCCCGCCCTGGACGCCACTTCACTGGCATCGCCACTGCTTCCTTGACTCTGGACAGTCCCCTAGACAGTTCTCAGTGTCCCACCCACGACAAATTTGAAAGAGCCCAGTCCCTCCCCAAAAGTTACCTCTCCTAGTCCCTTGTGAGCTCCAAAGCCCAAGTCATGCTCTGAAGACCGTTCCAGCTATAACCACACGCCCTGCTCTCTGCTCTCCTCACTGCAGGGTGCCCTCTAAGTTGTGAGGTGTGCAAAGGCTCAGGGCACACATGCAGCGGGAAGATGAAGACCTGCGAAGCCGGCAAAGACGCATGCGTGGTCCTCGTGGGCGAGTCCAGCACAAGTAGGAGGGTGTGGCTTCAGCCAAGGGGGTTGGGAGGGACCCGTAACCGTAGGTGGGGGAGATAGTCACAGTGAAATGTAGGAAGAAAATCAGGGGAGGGTGAGATAGGAGAAGGAAGTGATGAAGCGTCAATCAAGTGCATTGGACCAGTGTTCATTTCCCAATATCTACATGGTGGCTCACAATGGTCTGGAACTAAAGTCTCAGGGGATCCGACGCCCTCTTCTGGTCACCACTGGCATTGCATGCTTGTGGCACACATGCACATAGTCTAAATACCCATGCACATAACATAAAACTCGGGGTGGGGAGCTTGGCTAGGTAACTATGAGAGGACACAAGAAACTAGCAGGAGGGAAAGAGTGTTTAAAAAAAAGAAAGAAGGAAAAATTCTATTTGTAATTAATTATTTGTATGGTGGGGCACTATGCAAGAGAGCACAGTGTTTACAGAGCCTGGAAGAGAAAGATCCCTTGGAGCAAAAGTTTCAGGCAGTTCAAGATAGGAGTGATATGAGCTGAATTTGGATCTTCTGGAAGTGTAGTTTGTGCTCTTAAGCAAATCTATTGAGCACAAGGGAAGGGCAAAGTGGGGGGATGGAACAGAAGCCCAGAGAGCGGGGGGGGGGGGGGGGGGGGGGGGGGAGATGTTAGGATCAGGGGAAAACAGAAAGAAGCTGCCAGATGGAAGAGAGATCATAAGCCTGAAGGATGGAGCAAATAAATCTGGAGAAAGTAGAGATGCCGGAATGGGGAGATGAGCGAGAGGATAGTCACAGGTCTAAAACCAGCCTGGGCTGCATAGCAAGACCCTGACTTAAAAACAAGGAAAAAAGAAAGCAGGAGGTAGAGAGAGCAGAAGAGGAAGAGGAGGAGGAGGAAGGGGAAGAAGAAGGGGGGAGAGAGAGAAAGGAGAAAGATATGGAGAGGGAGAGGAGGAAGGGAGAGATGGAGGCAGGAAGAAGGAAGGTTGAAGAAAGAGAGGAAAGAAAGGGGAAGGTGAGGAGGAGGGGAGGGGAGGAGGGGGATGAGACAGAGCAAAGAGGGCAAAGAAGAAGTATGGAGGGGTGGGGTAAGAGGAGGGAAAAGAGAGAGGAGGGGAGTGGGGAGGCCGAGGAGTACATCGGGAGAGCCTGGCCTAAATTAAAGAGAGCCCTCCCAGACCTCAGAGATGATAATTAAATAAGGAAGATTGAGGTGGATGTTCATTCTCAGTGGGAAGAGAGAGCATTAGTTATAGGACTATGATTCTGAGAGAGGGACAAAAGGCTGTAACAAAGAAAGGGCATGCATTTTGTCATGGCCCTTTTAACACTAAAAGTGTGTGTGTGTGTGTGTGTGTGTGTGTGTGTGTGTAGTCCTAAAGGTCAGCTCTCTTTTTTGTTTGTTTGTTTGTTTGTTTGCTTTTTTTGAGACAGGGTTTCTCTGTGTAGCCCTGGCTGTCCTGGAACTCACTCTGTAGACCAGGCTGGCCTCGAACTCAGAAATCCATCTGCCTCTGGCTCCCAAGTGCTGGTATTAAAGGCGTGCATCACCACCGCCCAGCCAGCTCTCTTTTTTAATAATTAATTTTATCTTATGTGTAGGAAGGTGTCAGTGTCAGATCCCCTGGAACTGGAGTTACAGGCAGTTGTAAGCTGCCATGTGGGTGCTAGGAATTGAATCTGGTCATCTAGAAAGATCAGCCAGTGCTCTTAACCACTGAGCCATCTCTCTGGCCCCAGGTCATCTTTGAGGGTTGGAATACCTAAACTGAGTGTGAGTGCAAACAGAAGGTGGGTCCATCCTACACACCCAGCAGCTGTGTTGGTGAGGGTGAGCAGGGATGGATGTGGAAGAGAGATTTGACTACTGTAAGCCAGAAGGGAGGCACACACCTTGGATTTTATTGGGAAAGACTGGGGGGGGGGGGCGGTGCACAATATCATGAAGGTAGGAAGAGACCATCTCACATAGACACGGGGGTGGCCTTGGGTGGCTTGGGAAGGACTTATGTGATCAACCACAGGGGATTGGGTGGAATAGGTGGAGCTGGGTCAGACAAGGAGGGGACAGCTACCTACAAGCCACCCTGCATGAAGGCAGATTGTGGATGTGGCCTTTCTGCACTGCTATGGCTCAGCAGGTGGAGGCCCTGGTATGGAGGATCTGAGTCTCACACGGTGACAGGAAAGAACTAATCTTGAGGGCTGGCTTCTTACCACACTCGCTGGGGTTCAGGGGCACATGCAGATACTTTATCTTTTGATTTGGCTCACAGTCACGTATAATTCATAGTCACAGGGGACTGGAGGTTCCTCAGCCTGTCCCTCTGTCTCCTTCCTTATAGCTTTGGAGATTCCATGTCTTCATTTATAAGATTTATTTATTTATTTATTTATTTATTTATTTTATATGAGTACACTGTAGCTGTCTTCAGACACACCAGAAGAGGGCATCAGATCCTATTACAGATGGTTGTGAGCTACCATGTGGTTGCTGGGAATTGAACTCAGGACCTCTGGAAGAGCAGTCAGTGCTCTTAACTTCTCAGCCATCTCTCCAGCCCCCATGTCTTCCTTTAATCCATTCAGCAAGCTGAGCTCTTGCTCAAGGGCTTTATCCTCAGCTTCATCGTGTACCATGTAAACTGTTTTTCCAACTTCTTTAACGACATCCCAGCAAGCCATTTCTCTCACCGGATGCTCTTCTATTTCTGTCCTCGCAGCTTGCCTGGCTTTGCCAGTGGCACAGCCGCCATAAAGCTGTGCACCATCGTGAGACCTGTAAGACCCTAACAGGAAACTGTAGCCCAAAGTTCCAACTGCACCGTAGCTTGTGCAAGCAAGCGTGTACATAACCACGCTGACGGCAAGGTGCTTTAGAGAGAGGACTGGTATAGCCAAGGTTAGATCGCAAGCTGCACAACTCTTCTCTTGTGATGTCTGCTAACGAACAAGCATCTGCCACAGACCCGCTCCTGCCATTCCAACATGTCGATCAATGTGAAAAAGGCATTTACTGGAGCCTTCTTTATAAACTTTAGGCAGGACTAGCTTTCCTACCCTGATCACAATGGTGTCCCCATGTCTCACCCCAACGGCTTACTACTGTTCCCACAGCCTTCCTGGCACTCAACTTGTGGACCCTTTCCATTAGGAGAGAGCACACAGACTGACGTGTTACACCCAGCACCGGTGGAACTCACAGTGCTGACCAGGAGGCCAAGGAGTGCTTCCAGACGTAACATCATACACACACTTTAAAATTTTTACTTATTGCCAGGCAGTGATGTTGCACGCCTTTAATCCCAGCACTTGGGAGGCAGAGGCAGGCGGATTTCTGAGTTCGAGGCCAGCCTGGTCTACAGAGTGAGTTCCAGGACAGCCAGGGCTATATAGAGAAACCCTGTCTCGAAAAACCAAAAAAAAAAAAAATTTTTTTTTTACTTATTTTAGCCAAATGTGGTAGCACATGCCTTTAATCCCAGCACCCGGGAGGCAGAGGCAGGGGGATCTCTGTGAGTTCAAGGCCAGCCTGGTCTACAGTGAGTTGCAGGACAGCTAGAGCTACAGAATGAGGCCCTGTCTCAAAAGCTTATTTTAATGTATGCATACATATATATGCCTATGTGTTTGTATGCGCATATGAACGCAGATGCTCGAGGAGGCCGTGGTGATCTGGAGAGGGATGGGGAGGGGTGGTAAGGGAGTGATTGAAGCACCACCTTCCTTCTACTTCCGCCCCCTACTCTGCAGAGGGCCGAAAGTCAGTGAACACCTTCAAGGCCTGCACAAAGTTCAAAGACTGCTACTCAGGCTTCGTATCAACCACCATGAGTCCCAATGACTACATGGTGTCCAATGCCCACTGCTGTCAAAGCGACGGTTGCAACAGTGGCTCTGTGCCCCGTAAGTACCACTCACCAACAGTGTGCCCATCCTGTGACATCTGACACGCCCTTGACTGCTTCCAGGCCTCCGTTTCCTTACCTGCAAACCCTCCCAGCTAACTCCTGTTCCCCAGCGTTCGGAGGGTGTTGGGGTAACAAGCCTTCCCAACCTGCTTCACACAACTCTCTTTCTTCACAGCTCCTCTGAACAATCGGACGGAGAATGGCCTGATGTGTCCTTCCTGCATTGCGCCTTTCCAAGAGACCTGTCCAGGAACCCAGGCAGCTCGCTGCGTGGGCCGGGAAACACACTGCATCTATTTTGCTGGCAATGTGCAGGCTGGTGAGCCGTGGGGGAGACTTTGATTGGGGGGAGGAGGTGTCTCAGAAATAGAGATCCATACTTCCTCATTATAGGTGATGAGGAAGCTCCAGAGTACTGGATGATGATGATGATTAGTGGTGGTGATGGTAGTGTGTGTGTGTGTGTGTGTGTGTGTGTGTGTGTGTGAATGTTAATGGGATGTATGTGTATTTTAGACTCCTGGGTCGTGCAGAAGTTGACATCATTCTGAAATGTTGTCACAGGTATTATCAACACGAAATTTGCCACGAGGGGCTGTGCTACAGAGAGCGCCTGCCACACCAAGGCAGGAGCTGAGGTCCCTTCAGCCTCCTATCTCTACTTCCTGCGCCGGGCAGACTGCATTCCAGCCCCTTATCCTCCTGGTCGGGGAGAGTGAAGAACCGAGAGGCATGTGATCTCCAGCTGCCTGTACATTAAAACAGAGCGCCAGCACAAACCTCATTCCTTGTGACCAGATGCATCTTGGGATGGTGGGCTGTAAACAGTATGGGTCTGACCCCTTCCCTTGATTCAAAGAGGAGAGGGTCTCTATGTGATAGCACAGGCTGAGGCTGAGGTAGGAGGATCATGAGTTCAGGACCAGCCTCAACTGAGGCTGCAAAGCCAGACCCTGTCTCAAAAAGAAACACGAAGGCTGGGCAGTGGTGGCACACACCTTTAATCCCAGCACTTGGGAGGCAGAGGCAGGCAGATTTCTGAGTTCAAGGCCAGCCTGGTCTACAGAGTGAGTTCCAGGACAGCCAGGGCTACACAAAGAAACCCTGTCTGGAAAGACCAAAAAACAAAACAAAACAAAACAAAACAAAAACCCAAACAGGAAAAAACAACTGTGTATAATAGCTCTGGCCTTCATCCCAGTATGCATCTGGTGTGATGATGTATGCTTTTAATTCCAGCACTCAGGAAGCAGGGGCAGGTGGATCTCTGAGTTCGAGGCCAGCCAGAGCCACACTGAGCGAGACTCAGTAAAGAAGAGAGAGAGAAATGGAGGGACTGGGGGTGGGAGCTGTCAGCCTGGGTTCCTGTCCTTTTATAAAGCAAAGGGGAAAAGAAAATCAAGGAGCCTCTACTTTGTACTAAGAGGTACCCTGCTAAGTATTTTATATTTTCTAGTCATTTCACAATCACAGCTCCATGAATTTGATTTGCTGGTTTGCTGGTGTCCCTTGAGACAGTCTCTTTATGTCGTCCAGTCCAGCCTCAAACTCCAGGCGAGCTTCCTGCCTCAACATATGGAAGGCTGGGGTTATAGCTGTGAACAGCCCCGTCCAGATGAAATTGATATTATTCCACCTTACAGGTGGAAAAACTGAGACCTTAAGTCAAACAGCTAGGATGAGTGAGAATCCTGATATGAGCTCTACTCACCTCTCCTGCTTCATCTCCGTCATGTCAGTAACGTGTGGCTATTAACAGTGAGAACTTGTATGACCAAAAACACTCCTTTGAAAGCAGGTAAAGCAGTGGGTGCTACCTTTAAAAGAATGATGGTTCTTCAGAGAGTGTGTCTCAGTAAATACTAATCATCTTGACAGCTGCCACTTACAGGGTGGCCATTAGCTGGCAGGTGCTAATGTTGACATCAGTCTGAGCAGGCTACATTATGCTTCAGTAACAACTTCCTAATTTCGCTGGCTGAAAACAACAGAGGTACATGAGTCAGCTAGTGCAGCAATAATGCCATGTAACAAAAAATCCCCACACTGAGATTTAAGACAACAAGCAGTCTTGTTTCTAAGGGCCTTTAGCTTGCCTAGGATAGCTCTCCTAGCTGGTTTGATCCAGTACTGGCTCCCAATGGATTTTCACAAATCCTCTGTGCCAGCAGCTCCCTGGCACAGCATGAAAGTCAAGTGCATAGAGGGTTTTTGTTATTGTTGTTGGGGTTAGAGCTGGTAACATTCCATTGACTAAGGTGAGTCACAAGGCCAAAGCCAACATCAGCATGGGAGTTTCACCAGGAGAGTGGGGTGTGTGTTTGCTGAATGAGCACCCATTCACAAAAGGCAGGTGCTTGCCTTTGCTCTACAAGTTCAGCATAATCCAAAGCGGGTTTCTGCTCATTCCAGGTATGGATCAGCCAATGCCTTTGCCAAAGAAATGCCTCACCTGTGTGATTAACCATTGTGTGACCCAGAAGTGACTCAAGAACACTCTCAGCTCCAGGGACAGAGCTAGTCACATGGCCACACCTAACCAGAAGTAGGTTCCTCCCCCAGTCGGAAGGCAGAGGGCTAGGCAATTTCAGAAACAACAAGTGTGAGCACCTTGGCCTCTGAGAGGTTGCCTCTCATTTTGTTTGCTTGATGACCACGACAGGCTCTCAGTAGCATTCACATCTTTGAGATGAGTCTTGAGGCAAGGGGTGGGGCTGGGGCTGGGACAGGGTTGCCGGGTATGTACGTCAATTTAAAGACTGCACAGCTCAAATGTAACAGAGCTGGGGTTTTTTGTTTGTTTTGTTGTTTTAGTTTGTTGGTTTTTGTTTGTTTGTTTGTTTTAGGGTTTTTGGGTTTTGTTTTTTTTTTTGAGCCAGGGTTTCTCTGGGTAGCCCTGGCTGTCCTAGAACTCACTCTGTAGACCAGGCTGGCCTTGAACCAAGAGATCCACCTGCCTCTGCCTCCTGAGTACACCACCACAGCCTGGCTCAGAGTTTAGATGTTAGAAGAATGTGGTGTACCTGTAAACCCAGTGCTTGGGAGGCTGAGGCAGGAGGAGGAGGAGGAATTTTAACATAGCCCAGGCTACATACCAAAAGCTTCGATCAATCTTGTGTCAGTAGCCGGGTGGTGGTGGTGCACGCCTTTAATGTCAGCACTTGGGTGGCAGAGGCAGGCGGATTTCTGAGTTCGAGGCCAGCCTGGTCTACAGAGTGAGTTCCAGGACAACCAGGGCTACACAGAGAAACCCTGTCTCGAAAAAAAAAATTGGTGTCAGTAGTGGGGATAGCCTTGAATTTGCTAGGCAGGTGCTCTGCCCTCTGAGCCATGCCCCTAGCCCCTCACTGGGGGAGACAAAGGGAACACATTCCCAACCCTTAGCCTGGTAGGCTTCTCAATGAGGCACTGATGGCAGGGAGCCCACGGATAGCTGAGAGGAAGTCCAACTCATGAGCACTTTTGAAGCCTCTGATTGCATCACGCTTGCTGTTGTCCCCGTGGCTGAGCAAGCACAGCCAAGGGCTTGTCTACAGAGAGGCTAAACTGGGGAACAGTGAGTCATGCTAGCTCAAGAGTTCAGCTGCTTGGCCATCACAAACTTGGAAGCATTTGAAAATCCCCACCTTGACTGGCTGGGGAGATGCATCTTTCACAGCACATGCCCACAAAGACACTTAAAATTAATAAATTAAAGACACACATGATAGTATTTCTACCCTTTTATTCTTTTTTTTCCCCCCAAAACACACCACAGGATGACCAGACAGATTTGTCCCCCATATTCCAATAGACGGCTCCTTCACAAGCCAGAGTGTGGGACTTTGTCCATGTTGGAGAGGGCACCTCATGCATTCACCAATTTTTGAAACCTGCTCTTCTTTCAAGGGCAATGCCAAGATTGTGTAGCTGCAATTCCAGCATAGAGGACTGACATTTCCCAGAAGTCCTGCACCCAGGCTCTTGCAGACCTGAGGTGCCTCATGGGAGCACCCTGCTGGCAGTCAGTGGCCTGTGACAAGGGAGACTGAACCTTTCCTATTCGGAGGCTTCAAGAGGCCTCATTCTCAGCTTTGCTTATATTCTGGAAAGGCCTAAAAATCCTGACAAAAGCTTGTACAGGCAACATATGTAAGTCATTTATACCTGTGATCCCAGCTCTTCCGACGCCCAGGCACGAGTTAGAGCTACAGAGTAGGGCCCTGCCTCGGGGGCAAGGTAGAGTGGAGAAATCCTAGTTTAAAAGGCAGCCATCTCTACCTGTAATCCAGGACAAGGAGGGTCTAGGACAGGAGGTGCGCCTGGTGTCAAATGTTTGAGACAGCCTGGACCCTCTACCACCAAGCAGCAGAGCAAAAACGGGCAAGGAATCACAAAAGGCCGACGTGCCCTAAACAAGTTTATGGAGCCGACCAGCACACACACAACATGGCTACAACATGCTTCTTCTGATGCAACTAGCATGGGCCTCCTGCCTCAAGGAGAAGGGACAGCAGCAAGGCACAGGACAGGGGTGCCAGGTGGCACCAAAGCAAGACACGGTCAGAGCCGGGCATCATGTATATGCCTGTGATCCTGGCACTGGAGAGATGGAGGCAGCAGGCTCGGGATTTCAAGGCCATCACCGGCTGCATACCCAGCTGAAGGCAAGCCTGTGCTATGTTAAAGTGCCAAAAAGAAGACAAAGGACCAGAGTGTTTAGAGAGCGCAGGACACTTAACAGGAAGCCACAGGAGACCAAGCTGGCTGTTACTGTAGCCAGACCATGGGAAGTGGGGCCCAGGCAGTAGAGGAGTAACCTTTGAGTTCCAAGCTTCTCAGGAGGGCCTGCAGTACCTGTGAGCTGGGTGTGCGTTTGAGCACAATCACATGCCAGTGTGCGCATGCTTAGCCACGTGCATGTGTAACACAGCAAATTCTCAGCTGCCTGCTGTGATGATTTTATATTAACTTACAGAATTTACATTCACCCTGGGCGTGGCTATGGAGGAGCATCTAGACTGTGCTAAATGAGATGAGGTCACTTACTGTTTGAGGCACTATTCCATAGAGCTGTGGCCCTGGGATGAAACAAAGGAAAAAGCAATTTCTCTGCTTCCCAAATGTGGCTAGAATGTCTCACTTTACTGCCACTATGAGTTTCCCACAATGGACTGTACTGTTGAACTATGAGCCAAATATGTGGCTAATGCTACTGAGGAAAAAAAAAAAATCAATCTCAGATTCTATTTGTACTTGATCTACTGGAACATCGCAGGTGTGGGAAAACCATTAAGCCGAGGTGAGGCAGGCCTGTGATCCCAGTTACTTGGGAGGCTGAGGGAGTAGGATCCCAAATTCAAGGCCTGTCTGGAATAGGGTGAGTTCAAGGGCAGCCCAGGCAACTTAGTGAGACCTTGTCTTGAAATATGGACATGGCTCAGTGGTAGAGCCCCTGCCTAGAACCCCCAGTGAGGGGCTGGGGGCGTGGCTCAGTGGTAGAGCCCCTGCCTAGAATCCCCCAGTGAGGGGCTGGGGGCCTGGCTCAGTGGTACCAGCCTCCAGAGCAGGGCTAGAGACATGGTTCCAGCATAGCGTTTGCCTTTAATATGTGAGGCATTGATTGAAACCCCATTATTGGGAGGAACTTATCAATATAATTGAAACATGAGTATGTGAACTGGGCCCTCCATCTTTCAATTCAAGTATTTCCGATTAGGTATATCGTGGGATCTGAGGTGTGCTCAGGTGTGAGGGACACATCGGTTCTGATGATTTAGTGAAAGGAATGTCAGGCTGATCCAAGAGCTTTAAAATGGAAGCCAGGTGCTGTGGTTTAGAGCCATAATCCCGGCACCGGGGAGGTTGAGGCAAGTCAAGCATCAAGAAGGACTTAGTATCCAGTTGGCTGAAGATGGACTGAGCAGGGAATGAGAAGATGCAGGGGCCAGACCATGTGGAGTTCAAGGCCCATCTAGACTCTAGTGGGATCAGGTCCATAGCCTAGGGGCCTGCAATTCTCTCTCACTGAAGACTGCCTTAAGTTTTAAATTCTTCTGTGTCAACCTGAGATTCGGGGATTACAGGCCTGAACAATCCAATAAGGTGCCTCCTCATAGGGCAAGTGGTGTCGGAGGTGAGAGTTCAGGGTTAGACGGGAGGAAAGCCCAACTGTGCAGGCCTCTGATTATTAGCCCTCAGAAACTATTATGGTTCTAGTCTAGTCCTTTCGTCTATCTACCAGGTAAAAAATATACGGCACTCGTTCATGTGGTGACAGCTGCCAAACTGCTGCTTCCGTTCACTCTCCCACCAGGCGCTTGCTTCCCCTTAGCTTGTCCCTTTTGGTAACAAGATTACCGACAACCTGAATTCCAGGCCATGTGCCAATGACCAGTAAACTAACGTAATAAATACTAGGCACCTACTGTGTGTCAGGCACTGCTCTGGGTGCTAAGGGTACACCCAAGAGAAAGACAGGCAAGGAGCAAGAGCCAACGAACAGGCAAATGAGAGGATGAATGATACAGCCATTGACAGTAATATTTGCTACAGGGACGATCAAGTGGCCAGGATCAACGCAAGCTATTTTGGGTGATGATAGAGCCATTTCGGGGAGACCTGACAGATGAGGGCGCTATCTCAAGAAAACACAGAGAGGCAGAGCATCTCATGGAAAACCAGAAAATGTACAAGTCCCGAGGCGGGACCTGAGCATCCGAACTACCAATCAGGCTTGCTGGAGATGAGCTGGGAATGGGGAGGAGGCAGAGCCAGGCCACACACTGCCCTGCTGTTGAGGAGCCTGCATCTCTGAACCCCGTGGTTCTGTCTACCACATCTTCCTTTTCTGTTTTCAATACTGAGGAATCTTACATGGCTCTTCCCACTTGCACAAAGCTGACAGCACTATAGTTTCTGCCTCTGCCTCCCTCCGGGCATCAAAGGCCTACCCAGCTATCCTGTGGGGGAACCCCTGCTCACAGCAGCACCCTGTGTGGACCAGCAGCAGGTACCTTGGAATCGGAGGAGGTCATGCAGAAAACCATATAGACTGTTACAGCAGGAGCACAACACTCTGAGGCCCGATGGGACGACAGAAGGAACCAGTAATAAACAAAGCGAGCCGGCACACAGAGACCCTGAATCACCCAGCACCTGCAAAATGGGAGTAGTTACGACCCTTCCCAGTAAAGCTCAGAGAGGCAGCTGCCACCATCCCAGTTCATCAGAGGCTCAAGGGAGGTATTTTCAAGTGTGGGTTTCTATTCTTCCATACCCTAAAGACCCCATTCCTAGGCTCTGGCCATCAGGAGAGTGACTACCTTACCCAGACCCTCCCTTGTCCCTTCCCTTCAATTTTGTGGGACAGTATTGTCTACACCAAAACCTTGGAGGGCAAATGACAGACAATCTTCCACACTCCAAGAGACCAAAGGGTCTCCAGCAGGCCCCTGGTCTCCACAAGGTTTCCCGTTACCCAGGAAATGACAATCAAAGCCTTCTTAGGAACCAGATTTTTCTAAGACTCTCACAGCTCCCGAAAATCTGTTCTTTCATCGGGCAACTTATATCTCGTTTCCTTTTGGGACCCAGCACTCCAAGGGTTCTTACTCCCCACAGCTCCAGGTCCACAGCCATAGGTTCACTCACAGGCAGGCAGGCAGGGATCAAGGCTTCTAGAGATCTACGACCAGGTGTCAGCTGGACGCCAAGTGGCTCCCATTTCTAAGAATCCAAGGCCCTCAACTCCCTTTACTGCGTTGATATCTGGATGACACACTTCTGGCGCATAGACCCTACTTCCACTCAGAACCTAGGAAATCGGGTGACTGTTAAGTCTCGGGTTTCAACGAGATGTCAGTCTCCTTCAAGTCTCCAGGTTTGAGTAACAAAAGTTCACTTCTTAATCTCAGAGGCTGTGGGGCCAAGAACTAAGTCACCAGACACCCCAAGCCCCACCGCACCCCTCATTGGTTGGGCTCTGGGGGTCCCAGAACCGCCTCAGCATCAGCCAGCATCTCATCTAGGGCTTGCAGCAGTACACCATGTGCAGCACGGTAACCAAGCCCACCTGTCGCCGCAGCACCACCCGCGGGCCATAGGAAAGAAAGCGCACCCAACGCCGCACCTCCCGCCGTGCCCTCGCCTGCCCAGGACCCCAGCCTGGCCTCTACCTCTGCTCGCGTCACCGGGCCCGGGAAGCGCGTGCGCGTTGCCAGTACTCCGGGAGCCAGGCCCAAGGCGCGCTCACGTCGTGCCACGGCCGCGGGTTCGAGACCTAGAGCGCGCCTCCACTCGGCCAGCTGTCCCCGGAGAAGCGCCACATCGCAAGCCCAGCCCAGCCCCGGAATTGGGGCGGCGGCCGCCGCCAGGCTAGCCAGCAGGGCTGGCCTCCACGCCCCTGCTCGTAGCGCTGCCGCCTTCCTCCGCGCCGCCTCGGGACTTGCTGGAGGCAGCGCCAGCAGCAGCGCTCCAGCCTGAGCTGTGGGCAGTGCGCGCTGGAGCCAGGTTCCCAGGCCCGGGAGCCCGCCGGGCTGCAACGGGAACACGGGCGGAGGCGCCTCCTCCAGCACCTCCCACAGCTCATCCTCCGGGCTCCGGGCAGTGCACCCCGAATCCCCGATGCCAGCTTTCTTTCCTTCCCTGCGTGCATCCCCTGCGATCGCATCGCTTGCATTCTGGGCCTTTTCTTCTTCCAGAACCTCGGGTGGATCTTTGCCCTGGCCGTCCGTGCGCACACCAACGAGTGGAGCATCTGGAGACACCAATGAGCGGACCTGGGCCCAGTTCTCCTCCGTGGGAGCCCCGGGGGTGACGAGGATCAGGGCATCGTAGTGGGTTGGGTGAGGGGTGACGGCAGGGGATGTGGCCGTGGGGCCCAGGGGGACAGTCCAGAGCACTACGTTGGGGCGCTCTGGAGCAGGATAAGGGGTGGGCCCAGTGGGTGCCGAGGCAGGCGCAGCACCTGGGTCTCCAGGATCCAACCCCAGTAGCATGTCTAGCACAAGGCCTACGTTGGTGGTGCCGGCCACCGCCAAGTCCAGTCGTGCGCTGCCCAGGCGCTCCAGACCAGCGCGCACCCACGACAGCGCCGCCTCCAGGCCACCGGTCTCGAAGGCCTCACGAACAGCTTCCAGCTCCGCTGCGCCCAGCACCTCGAAGCCATCTTGTGCAGGAGGCAGTAGCCTGCGGGAGTTGGGAGAGAGGGTGGGAAAACGGTCAAAGGCAGCAGAACTTTAAAAGCAGGAAAAGCTGGGCTCAGCGAGCCATTGGGGGGGGGGGGGAGTCTTTCTGAATCTCAGGAACTGAAGTAGGGAACTAAAGCATATAGAAAGAAGGCATGGCCGGGCGTGGTGGCCTTTAATCTCAGCACTAGGGAGGCAGAGGCAGGTAGATCTCTGAGTTCAAGGCCAGCCTGGTCTACAAAACCAGTTCCAGGACAGCTGGAAATACAGAGAAACCTCCATCTCGAAAAACCAAAAAGAAAAAAAAAAAGGAAAAAAGAAAGAAACCAGGTGGGGCGGGACCATAAAGTTAAGAGAGTTAAGGGAAGAGCTTAAGCTACCCAGAGGTCTGGATCATGCGGGTAAAGTAACTTAAGGTCAGGTTTCCAAGAGAAACTAAGATGAGGATCCTGTTTGGACTCTGGACCAGAGCTTTTCCAATGATGCGCTGGGCAGGACACGCTTTCTATGGAGTGGGGCTTAGAGGAAGACAAGGACATGACTGCAACTTCAGTGTGGCCTATGGTGTCCTCAAGGGTGTATTCCTGAGGGTGGACACTAGGAAGGCCATGTGAGGAGAGAGATCTCATCTAGTGCTGGTGGGCTGTCGAGGTTAACTCGACAAATGAGGAGCAGCTCTTGTCTTAGTCAGGGTGTCTATTCCTGCACAAACATCATAACCAAGAAGCAAGTTGGGGAGGAAAGGGTTTATTTAGCTTACTTTCACATGGCTGTTGATCACCAGAGGAAGTCAGGACTGGAACTCACGAAGGTCAGGAAGCAGGAGCTGACGCAGAGGCCATGGAAGGATGTTCCTTACTGGCTTGCTCAGCCTGCTCTCTTATAGAACCCAAGACTTCCAGCCCAGGGATGGCACCACCCACAAGGGGCCCTACCCCCTTGATCACCAATTGAGAAAATGCCCCACAGCTGGGTCTCATGGAGGCATTTCCCCAACTGAAGCTCACTTCTCTGTGACAACTCCAGCCTGTGTCGAGTTGACACACAAAACCAGCCAGTACAGCTCTCCAACTGATGCAGACCCTTTCTGAGCTGCATTTTGAGAACCATCAAATGAGGCAGCTGGCGGATGGGGAGGGGGTGGGTGGACTGAGAGCCAGTAGGCAGCACAGGCCTGAGAGGGAATGAAAGAATGGGCCGAGCAACCGGAAATAAAGCTCCTTCATGGTTGTTTGGTGCTGGGGCAAGCAAGGATGGGAGGGGAGTCGCTTGAGAACCAAGCCAAAGAGGATGGGAATGCTGGGGAGGGATCACACAACTATCACAGAGGTGGAGTCCAGCATCTTGTTTGACACAAGTATTTGCATATATATCTAGGCTTCTCGAATTCTCACCAGAGAAGGGGCTTGCGATGTCAGGGAGCTTGCACGAAACAGGACCTTTGTGTTGACCCTTGACAGTGCAGGCTTTAAATGACAGAAAAGTGATCCTTGCTTATGGCAGTCTTCCTGATCTATAAATCTGTGCTCACGGGTGTGATGGTGGTGGTGGTGGGGTGCTGTCCTAAGCAAATAAGTAGGTAGGGTGTGGACGAATAGACAGTCAATAAAAGCTTGCCTCTAACGCTCTAGAACAGGGCTCGAGAACCTCTTTAGTTGAGTTGGATCTAGGCCACCCCATCCAGCCCGAACTGTCCCCTCACCTCTGCAGCGCCTCCGCCTGGGTCCGCAGCACCACCTGCAGGCGCTCTAGCTCCTCGCAGCGGTCACTGCTGCAGCAATCTGCCGGCAGTACAAAGAGAGGCGCAGCTCCTAACCCAGCACTATCCAGCAAGGCCACAGTCTCATCCCGGGCCTGAGCTGCATTCTGGGAATCTCCAGGGCGTAGATTCCGTACAGCCAGCAGCGGGGTTCCTCTGGCCAGGGCGGCTCGCGCTGCCTCTCCCAGAGCTGGGGTCAAAGGCTCCTCGCTTCCCTCAGATCCTGGTAGCACCAATACCAGCAAGTTGGCCTCCGCTGCCCAGGGCCCGGGAGCTGCGGGTGGGCAACTCAGCTCACCCAGGAAGAGGCCCGGAGCTGCAGCCCTCAAGCTGGGGACTCCAGAGTCCGGCCGTCCATCGGGAATCTCTACTGTGTCCACATTCTTACCGCATAACGCGGCGATCAAGGCGGACTTTCCCGAGCCGGGAGGTCCCAGGAATAAGGCTGTCACATCACCCTGAGGCAGAGGCATTGCTGGAAAGCAAGAGGTGGGGAAAGAAATCGGTCAGGGAGCACGTAAGACCTTTTGTTTGCTTCTTTTCTAATACAGCGTCTCACTGTGTAGTCCTGGCTGGCTTGAACTCATTATGTAGACCAGACTTGCCTGACATTCAAGAGATCGATCCTCTCCCCTCTGCCTCCCAGAGGGCTGAGATTTACGGCGTGTTCCACCACACCAGTCCTAACACCCTTTCCTAACTGCTTCACTGTAGATCCAGGCTTCAGTCCTCCAGCCTGTCCTCTACTCCCGTTCTCCAGTGTCACTCTGCAGGACCTAGAAACCCAACCCCCAGGGCCTATTCCCTGGAGAGCCAGGTGTATGCCCATTTTCCACACGAATGCATTTCTCAATTTTTTAAAAAGGGAAACAAAAACAAACAAACAAACAAACAAACACCCTCAAAAACCTGACTGCCAATCTCTCGGGAACTCGAGAATGGTCTTTCCTCTCCCCGTTCCAAATCACCAACCGAGCAGAGAGGTGACACGCCTGGAGAGCACGGAGGCCCAACCCCTTAAGACGAGCTGACGGAGGCTGATGGGGCAGGAGTGTTGGGATTTAGAGACATCCAGACTCCTTCAGGTGGCTCTATACTGACGTCATTCCTTCCGAGACCGGGTGTGTCTTGGAGTGCCACTGCGGAGTCACGGAATTTTTGGAAGCTTTCTTTCTAGGTAAGGCTGTTTGGGCAGAGGTACAATAAAACCCAAGCGCGTGCGCAGAAAGTTTTGGGGCGGTGCCCCACCACGACCAGCAACCAATACGCCTGCGCAGTAAGTTAAGGCTTGTACGGCAACGGGAGACAGGAAGCGATGCGCCCATGTAGTAAGCTTAGCGTTGTACGGAGCACATAACCAACGTCATCATCACGCACCCCAGTACAGAAAAGGACCTCTCCACTTGCCCTTCCGAGGACTTGGCTGCCTTGACTGTATTAAGGCGGGACTGCAACCTTGAACTTGACTCGGAGACAGTGGTGGGGCAACAGGGCCGGAGATCACTGGAGTCTGGGAAAAACTATCCCGCTCTCCTCCGGTGGCAGAGCTGTGGCGACCGACTGTCAGGCGCAGCTAAGGGACAGCCTTCTACGAGGAGGAAAGCAAGAGGCCACAGTGACCATCAAGAACTAGGAGCAGAAGGCAGTGCATGGGAGCAGCGTGATCCAGAAATGAGCTAGTGAGCGTGGACGGCGGTGACTACGGGTGAAACAGGAATCAGAGTCAGAGAAGGATGTCTCCTGAGAGAAGGCAGGCTCAAGTGTAAGCGCCACTGCTGTGCGAAGGTTAGGGTTAGAGCTGACACGTGAGAAACTAGGATGAAGCTGGTACGAAAGACCAAGGGTTCCACCTTCGAAGGAATTCGGTTTCGCGAAGATGAGGACACAGGGGCTTGAAGATTGAGGTGTCACAAACCCGAAGTCTCCCATATGAGACGGCAGAAGCTTTTCTAGTGAGAGTGTCATTAGAGTTCAGTGAATGTCAAAAAACAGAGCGAGGCCCACTATGGCTGGCAACACACGGGTAGCCTCGCCCACTTTTTTTTTCTATCAGAACATCGCCCTGAAGAGACTGTAGAGGGCAAGCTTCTCCCAAGGAATGGAGTCCAGACAGCTCAGGAGGCGACCTCTTTGAGTACTGCTAGAAAGAGGAGATGGGTGCAGCAGTGACACTAAAGGGACCTCCAACTCAACGCCCTGCAGAAGGTGGCTGCAGTGACCCCAGCTACCTGCCAGAAATGATCAAAATTATTTTCCTTGATTTGGCCACACAAACAGAAGCAGGACGACATTTAGAGGAATAAAGGGCGTCAGGAGAGGCTTGGGTTGTGACATTGTGACTGGCAATTTCATTACCTGGAATGAGTCCCCAAGGTTCTTGTCCCACTTCCCCCCTAGACTTTCAATATGACGGCCCTTCAGTTTCCCGTAGCAAACGGGTACAACACGGGCCGTAGAGGTAGCACACCTTTAATCCCAACGCTCAGGAGGTAGAGGCAGGCCGTTCACTGAGGCTGAAACCAGCCTGCTCTGTAGAGCAAGTTCCAGGACATCCAGGGCTACAGAGACAAATCTTGTCTTAATAAACAAGCCAAAAAGGGCATCACACCTCACTTCCACGGGGTAGTTATGGAATTAGCTGTAGAAAAGGGGAAAACTTGACTTTGATGAAATTTAAATTACAACATTTACTTTAAAACAGCAGTGCCCCTGACTGAATGTTTTCTGTACTGGGTGCATTCATTGCCAAGTGTGCATGACTAACCTTGATTATCTCATTCGGTTCTAATGGTGGGCTGTGTGCCCCTGGTAGCAGCTGTAATATCAGTGTCCCACAGGCTTGGACCACAAGGAACACACCTGGCTTGGACATCGGGATTACCGTTCAGTTTTCAAAACCCTGTATTTAAGCCAAGCAGTGGTGGCACACGCCATTAATCCCAGGACTCTGGAGGTAGAGGCAATTGGATCTCTGAGTTCGAGGCTAGCCTGGTCTACAGAGGGATTCCAGTACAGGCAAGGTTACACAGAGAAACCCTGTCTTAACTATAAAACAGCCACCAAAAACAAACAAACAAATCCAAAAACCCTGTATTTAAGACAAGTGGTAGTGGCTCATGTCATATCTTTAATCTTTAATCCTGGCACTCAGGAGGAAGAGGAAGGTGAATCCATGAATTTGAGACCAGCCTGGTCTACAGACCGAATTCCAGAGCAACCAAGGTTGTTACATAGAAAAACCCTGTCTTGAGAAACAACCCTCCCTCTGCCTCCCTTCAATTTGGTAGTGGTCAGAACAAAATTCAGGGGACTGGAGAGATAGCTCAGGAGTTCAGATCATTTGTTGCTCTTACAGAGATCTCAAGTTCAGTTCTCAGCACCTGCATATTGGCTCACACCATACATAACTCCAGGTACAGGAGATCCAATGCCTTCTGACCTCTGCAGACATCACTCATGGATATGGTGCACACACAAGTAAACAAAATAGGATAAAAAAGAAACCAAAATCAAGAACTTGTTTGTACATGGGGCTGGTGAGATGGCTCAGCAGGTAAGAGCACCGATTGCTCTTCTGAAGGTCCTGAGTTGAAATCCCAGCAACCACATGGTGGCTCACAACCATCCATAATGAGATCTGATGCCCTCTTCTGGTACGCCTGAAGACAGCTACAGTGTACTTATGTATAATAATAAATAAATCTTTGGGCTGGAGCAAGTAGGGACTCAGTGAGCTGAGTTGACCAGAGCAGGCCAGGTTGACCAGAGTGAGCAGAGGTCCTAAAAATTCAATTCCCAAGAACCATATGAAGGCTCATAGCCATCTGTACAGCTACAGTGTATTCATATACATAAAAATAAATTTTTTTAAAAAATAACTTGTGCATGGCAGGCAACTGCTCTGCCACTGAACCACACCCCCTAGCCCCTCATTGGGGGATTCTAGGCAGAGGCTCAGCCACATACCAAATTTATTGAGCATTGCAAAATATACCATGTGGAAAGACCCAGGCAGAGTGTTCAAAAGAGTTTATAGAAGTGGGCTTGTGTATTTGGTTTTAGGAAGGGTTCAAAGAAGAGGGCTATTAGGATCGTATGCTGCCAGAAAGCAGAAGCATCCATGATTGGGTTTTTTGGTTGTCCTGGTTTATTTGAGAGAAGGCCTCTAGCTAGGAGCAGTGCTACAGTGTGTACAATTAACTGAGACAGCAACAAGGAGCTCTGACATCTGCAAGTCAGATGTGTAGCCCTGGCTGGCCTATAGACCAGGCTGGCCCTGAACTCACAGAGGTCCACCTGTCTCTGCTTCCCAAGTGCTGGGACTAAAGCCATGTACCTCCACACCGGGCAATCACTTAAGAAATCCACAGTGGTCAGTCAGTCTGAGCCAGGAGGGACAGGGTGGGATGGAACCTGAGATTGCAACAGCAGCAGTTCCTCGTGTTAGCCAGTCATACTCATGGCTTGGGGGGAATTCCTTCTTGTCTTCCATCCTTGCCTTGCCTCCAGCTGCTGGTCTGTGAAACTGTGTCTGCCCCCTAGACAGAAGCCTAGCAGCATCAACTCCCAGAGGCCAGGGCTGCTTGTTACTGTCTCAGTGACAATGGTGTGGAGTTGCTATGGTCAGGACCCCATTTTTCCGGCTGATGAAGCTTGTCCTTGCCTAGGAAATGCAGATTCTACCCCGGCGGGGTCTTAATCACCATGCCCTCTGTCAGGCAGGCAGACTGGCTCTAATGTTGGCTGCACCTCTTCATTTCACCACTCTCACACAGCAGGCCTAGTGCTGTCCAACCCAAAATAGTCGTTTTGATTACTGCTGCGGTTCCAAGGCCAAAGACAGGTCTTGGAGATTCCTCCTGGCTTTCCCTTCACCTCTCCCACATCCCTCAGGCTGCCTAGAGGTTCTGCAGTGCAGCCACTACCCCAGGTTTCAGTTATGTTGAATGAGCAAGAACACCAGAAGAAGCCGGGTGGTGGTGGCGCACGCCTTTAATCCCAGCACTTGGGAGGCAGAGGCAGGTGGATTTCTGAGTTCGAGGCCAGCCTGGTCTATAGAGTGAGTTCCAGGATAGCCAGAGCTACACAGAGAAACCCTGTCTCGAAAAACCAA
>JADRCD010218749.1:7651-19832 GCA_019843815.1 Montemys delectorum
CTCTCTCTCTCTCTCTCTCTCTCTCTCTCTCTCTCTCTCTCTCTCTCACACACACACACACACACACACACACACACATACACACACAAGCACATGCATGCACACACACATGTACTCTCTCTCACACACACATGCACACACACAAAATTAAAAATAAAATAAATATTAAAACACAAAGCTCTGTCATGATTGGGGAGTGGGGAGATGAGAGGGAATACAGGAGACCCCCTTTATCTATGTATCAAGACCTCTGCTGGGTGTTTAAGATTGCAGACAGCGCCAAGTTTTGCAGAGACTACATTTATTCCTACATAAAATAAACTTCAATTTGCAAATGAAGCCCAGTGAGATATCAATAACTAATAATAAAAACATGACAATATACTATTACATACTATACACTGTTGTGTACCATAACAAAAATTACATAAAAGTGGTCCCTTCCTCTCAAAAGGACAAGACAAATAATACATTTGCATCATAGTTACCCTGGGTAACTAAGACTGTGCAAAGTGAAGCCAAGCATAAGGGTTAAGGGCTAGAATCAATGGGTCAGCCATTAAAAGCCAGTCTCACAACCAAAATGTGAAGACTAAGAATGGACTGCTGTGCCACTTTTGAAGGACACTGGCATGAATAACAGGAACAGAAAGTTGCCTATAATTACTTGGTTTTTTTTTTTTCTTTAAGAACCACAATTTTACATAACTTTATATAAAGCAAAATATAAGTGATTCCATTTTATTTATTGAAAGAACAGACTATCATTTTCTAGTCTCAGGGAAATAAACACATTAACCAATGTTATGAATCCTTGCTCATCTCAAATTGTCAGGTGAGTAGCAGAAGATGAATAACAAGCTCATGAGAAATGCCCTGTTGGGATACAAAGAACATAGGAACAGGATGCAGAGGGACAGGGCTGGAGGTGGTGATGTAGGACTAAGGGCATGCCTCTTCAAGATGGTGATGTCTGAGAGAACCAAGGATCTGAGGGACAAGTAGGGATTCTGAGTGTAAGTGTTCCCTGTGGAGGGACTAGGGCACAGGACAGTGGGTTCAGGTTGAATTCCATACGAAAACAAATGTTTCCCATATATGTCTATTCTAAACATTGCCTAGGATGTTGTTTAATGTCTAAAGCCCATCAGTTTATGCAAACTTCAACCCGATCTGGGCGTGCTGTAATTTTATTTGTGGAATCTGGCAGCCCTGGCTAGTCTCCAGGACGGAGTATGTGTAGCAAGGGCAGTGAATGAGCAAGGGAAGACTGACAGGAGGTGACACTGAAAGACAGCAGATGCTGTGTCACAGAGGTCGCTAGGATGACTTTCCCCTTTTCCTTTGAGGGTAATGGGAAGTTAGTCGGAGGTGTTGAGCATAGAAGTGTTACGATGTATTCATCTAACTGTCTAATCAATTGCACTCAGTATTCAGTTATTCAAACAAACTGTTGATCATCTATTGCATTTACTGCATTAGGACAACATTAGGAACCTTGTTTAGCTTTCCAGGTGTTCTCTACTATTTGAGGAAGGTAACGCTTAGCAAAGCATTAAGTAATAACAGAAACATTTGGGGCAGCCGGGGAGGCTTTGTCCAGAGAACCATAGGTGGATGGATCACTTGGGCCAGAAAAGCCTACAAGGCACTTGGGAGGAGGATGAACTAGCTGGTCTAAGGACAGATGAGACTAATTCTCTCTCCCTTCTGTGTTAAGCATAAAGATGTGATCTTCTAAGATGTGAAGGGTATCTAAGCGTGCTGGGAGCCTTTCAGATTCTGCAACCAGTATCCAGTGATTTTTCCAGTGCAATGAATTGTGGGGTTAATAAAAGGGCCAGGGAGCTGGAACTTAGTAGACATAGTCAAAGTAAACCTTTACTTTTCTTCCTTCCTTCCTTTGTTCCTTCCTTCGTTCCTTCCTTCGTTCCTTCCTTCCTTCCTTCCTTCCTTCCTTCCTTTCTTAGATTTATTTATTTATTTATTTATTTATTTATTTATTTAATGTATGAGTGCTCTATCTGCATATACACCTGTGTGCCAGAAGAGGGCATCAGATCCCATTACAGATGGTTGTGAGCCACCATGTGGTTGCTGGGAATCGAACTCAGGACTTCTGGAAGAGCAGCTAGGGCTCTTAGCTACTGAGCTCTCTTTCCAGCCTAGATATTTATTCTTATACTCCACACACATAGCTCTAGCCTGCAGCAGGAGCCTGGACTTCAGTAAATAAGACAGTCATTGCTTTTCTGTTAGGATTCCCGCTTCTGAGAAGTTAGCACCCAGAAAAATTCTTGGCAGACGGTGGAAGCTGATAAATGTTGGTGGAATAAATAGCCAACTTGTGCATAAATTTGAAGACAGCAACCCGATGTGCTTCTGGTCAAATAATCAGCTTCATCAGTCAGTCTTAACATAACCCATTTTTTAAGCTGTCTGAAAAGGTATGGGAAAGACTGTATTCCTTTTACTTTTCTGAAATGGCCAGAGAATGTGATATCACAGGGGAATATTATTGTAGTCTGGAATTAGGGGATCTGGGTCTAGGATCTCCTGGGTCTCAAGACAGTTCTAAGAAGTAGTACATATAGGTAGATCCTTTAAGCCTGATTTCCACTGGATTAGTCTGTGTTCAGGTTAGTCCAGTGAAGTTAAATTACTATAAAGATAGCTAGCATCCTCAGAGAAAGTGGCAGAAACAAATCCCCAGAAATTGCTTAGTGTTTTTTTTTTTTTTTTTTTTTTTTTTTTTTTGGAAACTAGTACCTTAGAGTCTTCAAGCAATAGGAATCTACCCTCAGACAGAACTAGAAGCTGCATACCAAAGCGATGGGAGCATCATCAGAGCCACTTATTCTTCCTAGAGTACCACCAGCAAGCTCCAGGATATTTTTGGCTTTGGGGCACATAATCTAAACTCTGTATCTTTGGTCACATCGTTCCTCTTCTGTTTTAACAATTCCACTGGCTCATTTTCATAAGAACTTTGACACTGGGTTTGGGGTCCACCCAGATGATCTTATTAGAATCTTCAATTACAGTGTACTTCAAAGACTCTGTCTCCAAATAAGTTTATTCCTACAGTCCCCGCTGTTAAGGCATGGAGATATTTTGGCACTAGGAAGATCAAACACTCATTGTGCTCCACCCCACCCACCCAATAAGTCAGCGAGAGAACCAAGAGCAGAGGAAAGCTTAGATGATTGCTGGCATTTTGTGCTTTGTACAAACACATGCTACAGAAAATATTATCCTTGCCCAGCCTTAATATCTCAGCATTCCCTGTTCTCAAACACATCTGTGGTGTCTACTTCCTTGTCTCTCTTACTTCCTACCTGAAAGCTTTCACTGGTTAGCAAATTGCAAATTTTTTTTAACAGCATATAAGTCAGACTAAAAATATATAATAGTCAGTACCTCATTTGGGGCAATGAATCTGATGGATAAGAGTTGGAGGTAAATATCTCTCCATTTTCTTTCTTGTTGCAGTGTACTTAGAATTTTGAAGGTCTCTAGTGGGTTTCGGGCCTAACTGACCACAGCAATAATGTCTCATTGACCAAATAGTATTGTCTTTCCTTCTTCTACACAGATAGTTAACTAAGATCCCCTTTCTAATAAAATAGCTGTATTCAGATATTGAATCATACTTTGCTTCAGAGAAGTTTGCAGAAGAAGATGAGATCCTATGCGCACACTTCTACTTATTGAACGTACTTATTATTCCAATAAGTAATGTGTCATGGTAAGGACTTGGTCACAAGGCACTTATTCATTAATGATACCCATTTGATTCCCACATTGCTATAATTTCACTGAACCTGAAGTGCAGAGAATTGAGTCTCTTGCTTAAGAGTGAAAGCTGACATTTGCACTATCTCCAGAGGAGTCATAAAAGCATGCCCTTCACATTCCTGTTATATCATCTCCCTGTATTCAAGTCCCTCATGGACATCCCTGTTATATCATCTTCTTGTATTCAAGCCCCTCGTGGTCACCAAGAAATGTGCTCTGAGACAGACAGGTGCATAGAAAGTACATTTTCGAGGGTTGCCAATGTCAATATTCCTTGGGTAATGAACAAAAAATGATTGGGCAGAGGAAGAAGTTGAACTGTGATAATAAGTCACAGTCTTATTTCATTCAGTGGAAGGTTAAAAAAAAACTAGAACATCTTTTTATATTTTTCCTGTGTAAGACAAAAAGGCAGGTTCCTTGTATGTTCCTGTCATTAATATTCAGATAGATGTTCCCTGCCAATGAGAAGGAAACATGACTCTGTATGGTGATTTTGCTCAACCCAGGACAGTTACAGAGTACCACTAAGCTGTAAACCTTCCCCTATCAGTTCTGCAAGTACTTGGGTGAGAGGGGGGAAGGATCTGGGTGGCTCACTTTTGAAACATCACTACATTCCATCCAATACTTACAACCAATGTTAGACAAGAGAGCACCAAAAGCGAGATGTTCAATGCATCGTGTAGAATCCGCACGTACTCATCCCCATCTCTACGATGGAACAAAGTCTTCTCTTTATGGCCGAGATTACTTCTGTCAAGGTGAAGGCAGTTTACTTTGCTTCGTGTTGGCAAAAGAAGCCTGAAGTAGCTGGGTATAGCCCAATAGCTTCGAAGTTAATGGAGATCTCTGTAAATTTTTGGTGAAAGTATTCACTCTGGGCACTAGAACCTTTAAATCTAGACTAGATTTATAGGGACCAAAATATCTTCTTGGGCACAATGATGTGTGTGTTGGGAGAGGATGGGGCGTTTCCACTTCTACCTCCTTGTGGTGGCCTGAGTGAAAACATCCCCTAAATGCTCATATGTCTGATTATTTATTTAGTCTACGGAACTGTTTGGGAAGGATTAGGTGGTATGACCTCCTAATTGGTTGAAGAAGGTGTGTCACTGAGGGTGAGCTTTGAGGTTTTCAAAAGTATTCTGAAAGGGATTCCTAATTGGTTCTCTCTGCCTCTACTTTTGGATAAGGATGGAAGCTTTCAGATACTGCTCTAGCACTATGCCTGCCTGTCTGCTTCCATGATCTCTGACATGATGGTCGTGGATTCATCCTCTGAAATGGTAAGATCCCAATAAGTTGTTTCTTCTATAGATTGCCTTGCTCATGGTGTCTTATCACAGCCATAAAAAAGTAACTAAAAACACCCTTAATTCTGGGTTTGTGCACTCTACATTCTAGAAATCCAACAACATATGGCAGTCACTGCTTCAGACTTTATGTTAAATTTTAGAGGAAGGACATTCTTGTCAGAGAACCATATACAAGTTTGAAAGTTAACTGCATCTTTGAAAGTCCTTCCTGGTACTCTGTCAAATCAATCATTTCTGCATAATAAAGTAAAAAAAAGTGATACCAATATTCTGTGATCATGTGACCAATCTCACACCTTTATAAAATACATTTTTTATCGAATGTGGTATCAGTAGACTTTTGATAGTACTGCTCGTTGAAGCAAAGTGGCAAGGAAGGACAAAGCCATGTACCCTAAAATGGATCTTTAATATCTACCAGATATTAAATATATTTACTATCGAGTAACCTTTCATGGTAGAACGATTAGAGTTCAGTCACTCTGCTACTCTGTGACCATTGTCCTCAGTGGATGATGTCATATCAGGGCAGTACAACAAAGCTTTTATCTTTGGGAGCTTCAGAGATACTAGAATTTCCTTGATTTAAGATAAGAGGATTCAATCTTTATATCCATGCTCAACAACCAGTCATTGCATTCTAGCTGTCCCCAATAATACCTTAAGAGTGACAGTTATGACTTCTACCAGCTGACATAGATTTCTCCCAAAGCACCTCATCTGAAAGCTTTCAATTGTCCAGGCAGGGGAGGAGAGGTAGGATCTGGAGGCATGACATTGACTAGGGCTCATTTATCGTCCCAAAAGTTTGTTCTTGTTTCCTCCTTGGAGAAATAGATTGGCCTTGAATGGTCCTCACTCGGGGAAGTTAGCAGATTGCTGTTGTTTTTAGTAGGAGCTATTTCAGAGGTGACAGGAGGAAGGAGGAATTCACGGAGTTAAATAACTGAGCTGGCAAACGAATGGAAACCTCTCGCAATAATCTTTCTTGGGAAGAAGAGGGATTATGTAGAATTTACAGAGGATGACATAGACCACCCTTCATCCCCCGAGCGAGTGCCCTTCTAAAATAGGAGGCTCAGGTTAGGAGGGAAATTTGGAAGAATTTTTCTTGTGTGTGAAGCTAATTAGTCCCCAGGGGAGTTGAGTCTATAGCCCTGGCTTCATTAGTACCATCCCTGCTGAACCAACTGGCTGGAGAGCAACCAAGCTTCAGGCAAGCATTAGCAGTTAAATCCTAGATTACTGGAGGGGTCAAGTTATTTACTAATTCAGACAGGCGAGGAGGCTTTATGTTAATGTTACATACAAAATGTTCTAGCCTAGTGTGTGAGAACCAACACTAGAAAGTCAGAGGGTGGCTCCGCAGAAACTTTGAGAACACATTACTATTTGTGCCCCCGAAACAGGATTTAAAAACAGTTGAATGAAGATGAGCATCCAGGCTCAGGGATATTTTGGTGGGATGGATTTGAAAAAGGCCAGTAGATACAGGTGTGCTCAAGTCTTCCACGGTATCCGTTTTAGTTAGGATTTCTATCGCTGCCAAGAGATAGTATTACCACAGCAAGTCATGTAAAGGAAAGACTTTAACTGGAGCTTGCTTGCAATCTGAGGGCTAGTCCACTGTCATGGCAGGAAGCATGGTGGTACATGGGCAGATACGGTGCTATAAAGGTAGCTAAAAGTTTACACTGGATCCACGGGCAGCAGGAAGAGAGAATGGCACTGATCCTGGCTTGAGCTTCTGAAATCCCAAAGCCCACCCCACCGAGTGACAGACTTTCTCCAACAAGGCTGTACCTCCTAATAGTGCTACTCCCTCTGGGGCATTTTCCTTCAAGCTACCACAGCATCAGATCATCAGGCTGTGAGTGATGGTGCTCTCTGAGCATGCTTTGTCAGTTCTACATCTCTTCAGAGTGTAAAGTATGGAGAACTGAATTCACTGTATGGAACATAAAACGGATGGGGCAGACGGAAGGCTTATCAGCTCATGAACTCCTTAAATTCCTGAGCCCTACCTACGCTTTAGTCTAATTTCTGTGATTGTAAGCTCTGTCCTCAGGTAATTTGGGGAGGAGTCAAGCCTTTAAGCAGGGATAACAACAATGCCTGAGCTATTATTTCATGCCATGTGCAGGGGAGAAAAACGTGTAGAAGCATGATTCTCATTCTAAATAATAGAAAACGATCTTCTCTATGGTACAAGAAGCATTACATGTGCTAGGTCTGGTGGGAGACTGAGGCACGAGGATTGCGGGTTCAATGACTGTCCGGGCTAAAGACTGAGTTCGGAGTGAGACCCTGTTTCAATGCTGAAAAAAAAATATAGAGGGCTGGGGACATAGTTCAGTGGGTAGAACACCTGCCTGGCATTTGTGAGGCCCTTGGTTCAATCCCCAATGATGGAAGAAAAAGTTAAGACAAACAAAAAAGCAAAAACAAGTATAACAGAAGCAGGAGAAGAAGCTGACCAAACAAAATGGAGGTCAAACAGGAAGACACTATAAACAGCTTCCTTCTCTAGAGAGAACCTAGATGGGCCTCAGGCCCAACACTACTGAAGTTACCTCTGAATGCCTTCAAGCTGACTATCCTCTAACTCTCTGAACCCAAATGCCACTTCTGTCAAAATGTGCAGGCAGGTAACCACTGTCTCTAAAGGGGCTTATAATGGCTGCCTAGAAGATTAGTGAAGGCTTCCTTCTGCCTGTGTGTGTGTGTGTGTGTGTTTCCAGAGATGATTGACTTGTTAGAGAGCGATTGAGGAAAAAAATTTAACCTGAAAGTACAGAGCACCATTTCATGGGGGATTGTGCGTGGAATCCAAGTGGAAGAAGAGGAAACCAGTCAGTGTGTGCATTCTCTACTCTGCAGAGAAGTATTAATGCTGCTCCCTGGACAGCGGGCTGAGTTGCACCAGTATTTCAATGAAGACTCACCCTGATGATTTTCAGGACACTCCTCAGGCTTCAGTCTCATACTGGGGCAGCATCAATGGTCTTTCTTGTTTTAAGGCTTCCAGTTTCTTGGACTGAGCAGCTCTGAGTTCTCTGGTGCCTCTGCCTTACAGATGGCTGTTCAAATCAGTGACAATGACGATGGCGATGACAACCTATCTCATTTACTTGGATATAAACTCTATGAGGTCAGGGTAAATATTTGCATTATTTCATAGTCAAGTCCCCATGCCTGGCTGGGAAGTAATCCTTATGTGTTGAACAAATGCAGACTTGATGAGACAGCTTGTAAAGCAAGCACAATGCTTCAATTTAGAGTCAATGTTTGGAACTTGGTCCTGCCCCTGCTGTTAAGCGTTTTTATGAGCAAGACTTTCAACCTCTCTGGATAGCACTGTGAAAGCGAACATCAGAAGTTTATTCTAGTTCTGGAGTTATGCGTCAGAACTGACTGTACCTCCTGGCATTTTGTAGTGTGTCTGTCCACAATTGAGCCTCACGTAGAGCATTCCTAACTGGCTTATGTGCCTTAGTTTTTCATAGAGCCTCTTTTTCTGACCCAAGGCATTTCTATGTCCAAAATTGAACACGTTCTTATTGGAAAATTATGTCCATGTAATTAAATTCCAGTAGTCACGATTTTCCAAAACCACTTTACAGAGAAAATATGACCAGTCCGTGTAGAAATCCCCAGTAAAAATTAAATTAAGTGTTGGGGTCCATTTTAAATGTCAGAATGGTTACAGATGATAAAAGTAATTCAAAGCTTTTTGGTCTGTTGGAAAATTTTCAAATTCTTGAAGGAGGAAGAATATTTACAGAGGTATCAAGATGTTCTTTTGTGCTAACAGAGGTATTGAAATGTTTAGAAAGCCCTTTGGCAGACTCATTGCTGAAGACAAAGACATTGAATCTCTATGATATTTGTTCTCTCTGTGGAGATGCGGTGGGAAATCACAGAAAGAGGCCACTGAGTTTCAAGGAAATGCATGTCCCCTGGAGCAGAGGGGACTCTCATGTCATTTTCTTAAGTAGAACAAAGTCATGTTGGATTTTCTGGGCGCCTGTGAGATCAGCAAATCTTTGGGGATATTAAGATGTTTTCGAGTTCTTAACTATTTATTTCTTCATCTTTTACTCCACTACTTACTTGCAAGAGTAAATAAATAACATATTTTACTGACGTCTTAGAACCTATACATTTATTTATTTATTTATTTATTTATTTATTTATTTAGAATGATCAATGTTTTCCTAGTGAGTCGAAATCAAATATATTATGGACAGAACCAGTGAACTGGAGGCAAACATGACAGGCTGCAAACGGCCTCAAGTGCAAGGACCCAGGACTTGATTCCCTGAGAAGGGGTGGTTCAGAAACGAGGGTCACACAAAGTAACCAGGCTCCTGTGCATGGTTGGGCATATTCGCTGCCTTTCTTCAGAGCACGCTGGGAAGCATCTCTTCCCACCAGCATGAGCCCACGTTCTGAGATTCAAAGCGCTTCTGTGTTTTGAGAGCTGACTGGAAACCTGTAAACGGAGGGTGGTTCGGAAAGGGAAGACTTCTTTAGAAAGCTGAATTCCAGCATGGAAATTGAGACAGGCCTTTCAGCCAAGGTACAGTGGTTAAGGGGTGGATTTGCTAAGACCTTAACATCAAACCTCAGTAAGAGCAAAGGGAGAAAGAAACCTTCCTGCTGGGGTAGCTGCCTCTGACAGTTCATCTGTCTCAGGCTTGAGGGTTTATTGCATCCTCCCCCTTAGCGTCATCAGGATGAAGTGGTCCTCTGACTCCTCTTGGCTCATTCCTCCTTGTGCCTTTGCTCTCCTCTGTTTTCATTTCTAACTCCACAGACTCTTATGAGATCCAGCCAGGGTATTCTAAGAATACCTTTGAACTTCTAGTCACAATGGATCCATTTTATCTAGGTCCAGAATCTTCTGTAAATGTATTACATATTCATTTGTTTTATATGTATTATATTTCTTATAAGTGTTACTTATCATATATATGATAGAAAATATGCAGATAATAGGCAATACAGAATCTCTGGTAAGGGCGGAGTCGTAGATAATGTATTCCCTCTACACAAATTGAGAATGTCATAGACAACACCATGCATATTTATCTGGTGGTATGCTGTTCTCAGTCACATACAATACTGACAAAGTATTTTTGGGAAAGTATGAAGAACTGGCAAAGGTACATGAAGCTCAGGCCCTGGACTCCTGACCCAAACCCCAGCTCCACACAATTCCCAATTTCTGCCAAAACACATCCTGTTAGCCTGGAAAACTAACCTCACTTTGCTTTTCTCAGCAAAGAGAAGGACCAAAGAGGTATAGGTTTTCTCTTTCTTCTAGTAATTTCATTCTTTCAATTAAAGACATTGTACCAGTTGTTGAGTGGGCGTTGGCTGATGAAGCAGATCCCTATTTTGATGGGTTGAAGAGAAAGACACAGATATGGTTTCTACTGAGATTGTTCCTCAAGGGACACCAACAGGGCCCCGAGACAGAGAACAACTGCTGAATGTCCTGTCATCATAGATAATAGATAGGTTCTAGAGCTTGTCTGTGGAGGGGATAAGGATGGCGAGAGGGGGACCTATCAGATCCAGGCAGAGGCACCAGGTGGGAAAACAGCTCTGCTGGGGACAAGTTAGGATACAAAGAAAAATTGCAAATGAGTTCATTAACCCAGTGGGGTAGTATATTGCAAAGATTTATTTTAGTTTTATGCTAACTGGGAGATAGAGGCTGAAAGAAAGGAAGAAAGGTAGCCGGGCAGGGCAGTGGTGGCACACACCTTTAATCCCAGCACTTGAGAGGCAGAGGCAGGTGGATTTCTGAGTTCAAGGCCAGCCTGGTCTACAGAGTTCCAGGGCTACACAAAGAAACCTTATCTCTAAAAATCAAAAAATCAAAAAAAAAAAAAAAAAAAAAAAAAAAAAAAAAGAAAGGAAAAAAAAAGAAGAAGAAGAAAGGAAAGGGGAAAGAGGGACAGGGGGAGGGAGAGAGAGAAATATTGATGATTGATCGATTTATTAGACCTGGCCCCACATCTCACTAAACAGCTTTCACTTCCACCAAACCCTTTCAGAAAAATAAGCCATAATTTTACTATGTGATCTTTCCATTTACCCCAAGTGTTGTCTGTTTCTCTTGAACATCCAGGTGGCTCTCTGGAGTCAGCCAAATACACAACGGCAAACTTTGGATTCTTGAGTAGATTATCACCTGGAAGAAAAGCCAAAGTTCATGTCTTCACATCTGCCTCTGTGCTGAGAACACACTGCTAAGTGTGTTGCTTAATGGCAATTAATTTTCATTTTCAGTGTGTTACAACTTTATTACCTAATTGGACATTTCCAGGCAACTTTCTGTTCTTATTCACAACCAAAGTCAAACAAATTAAAAGCTAAAAAACCCCCCAAAAACAAAAAACAAAACAAAAGTCCTCAAACAAATGAACAAACCAACAACAAAAACAAAACAAACCTACAAATCCATTCTTTATAGGTTGAAACAAATAGAAATATGTATATATATTCTCTTTCATAGATTTTTCAAAAGAGGTGTCATACATTGTTAGGGGTGGTGGTGGCCTGATTTTTTAACTTGTAGAAACAGTTTCCACATCTTTCTGAACAAACAGAAGAACATAGTGGGGTTGTTGTGGTCAGGCTGTTGAAGCTGAGCCCAGAGAGATACTAGAATTGAACTCTAGAAGAGGAAGATGTCCAGGAGGGAAGATGGTTGGGCTCATGACCCTTGTCTTTACTCTTCTCTCCTGTGTCAAAGGAAAACATTGCCATGTGGATAATTGGTGGCCCTGGCCATCCTAACTTCACGTCTCCGTCTCTCAGTGCTAACATACTGTCTTAGTCAGGGTTTCTATTCCTGCACAAACATCATGACCATGAAGCAAGTTGGGGAGGAAAGGGTTTAATTTAGCTTACTTTCACATGGCTGTTGATCCCCAGAGGAAGTCAGGACTGGAACTCATGGAGGCACTTCCCCAACTGAAACTCCCTTCTCTGTGATAAATGCAGCCTGTGTCAAGTTGACACACAAAACTAGCCAGTACAATTGACCA
>JADRCD010218751.1:0-11278 GCA_019843815.1 Montemys delectorum
GCCAAATAAGGCCCCTTCAACTCCTTCAGTCTTTCCCTTAACTCCTCATTGGCATATTCTACAGAAAGGCAACAGCTTTACGAATAATCCTGCTCCAGTTATTTGGGACCCAAATGAAGACCAAACTGTACAGCCCCTTCCTATGTGCAGGGAGGCCTATGCCCAGTCTATGCCTGTTCTTTGGCTAGTGGTTCAGTCTTTGAGAGAACCCAAGGGTACAGGTTAGTTGGCTTTGTTGGTCTTCCCCTGAAGTTTCTATTCCCTTCAGGTGTCAATCTTTCCTAATTCTTATATAAGAGACCACCTCCTGTCACCAGGCAGCAATCCCAGTGAAGCAATAGGAACAATAACCCACCCACAAAACTATTGACCCAAAATTTTTTTTCTTTTTAAAATTTATTTATTTTATGTGTATGAATGCTCTATCTTCATGTACACCTTCATTCCAGAAGAGGGCATCAGATCCCATTACAGATCATTGGGAGCCACCATATGCTTGCCAGGAATTAAACTCAGGACCTTTGGAAGAATAGCCAATGCTCTTAACCTCTGAGCTATCTCTCCAGCCCCCCATCCCCCAATTTTTCTTGTCTATATGAAATACAGGGACAAAGATGGAGCAAAGACTGAGGAAGTGGCCAACCAATGACGAGGCCAAGCTGAGACCAAACCCGTAGGCAAACACCAATCCCTGACACTATTAATGATACTCCGTTATGCTTGCAGATAGGAGACTAGCATGACTGCCTTCTGAGAGGCTTCCCCTAGTAACTAACTGAAAGAAATGTAGAGACCCACAGCCAAATATTGAGTGGAGCTTGGAGACTCTTATGGAAGAGTTGGTAGGCAGATTGAGGGCCCAGAAGGGGATAGGAACTCCACAGGAAGACCAACAAAGTCAATTCACCTGAACCCTTGTTGTTTCTCTGAAATAGAACCATCAACAAAGGAGCATACATGAGCTGAACCTAAGACACCTTCTCCCATATATGTAGCACATGTGCAATTTGGTCTTCATGTTGGACCCCAGCAACTGGAGCAGGGACTCTCCCTAAAGATGTTGCCCATCTATGGAATCCATGCCTTGTCTGGTCTTAGTGGGTTAGGATATGCCAAACTCCACAGAGACTAGACGTGCCAAGGTAGGGGGATACCTGGAAGGGAGCGTCACTCTCTCAGAGGAGAAGGGAAGACAGATGGGGGAGGGACTGTGTAGGGGAAGGACAGTGGAGGGTGCAGTGACTAGGATATAAAGTGAATAAGTAATAAACTAATAGAAAAAAATGAAAAATGTAATTAAAAAAGAAATGGAAAAGAGGGAATGTTGCTTGAATGGTTTAATTTAAATCAATTAAATGTTTACCCTGAATGCTGAAAGATAATCAGACCAAAATAAATGTTATTTTAAACATGAAAAAAATCTTTAAAATGTACTTTATTTTACTATTACCACTGAGCTTAGTAATTGGGAAGTGTTTTGTGGCAGAGTCCATCTCCAGCATTGCATAATAGTCAAACAGAAAAACAAATGGGTTTGAATTGTCCCATATTTCTCCCACATGGCTTCCTCCTCTAGCCTCACCAATAAATGCATTGTCTCGATTGCTATAGGATGGAGTCTAGCAACATATTTTTTTTTACTTCCTACTTTGTAGCAAAGAATAGGTCTTTAACATTCTCTGATAAATATATATAGGTGAGAGTAACTAATCCTTGGTCCTTTAAACTCTCTTATACATGTCTTAAACTTTGATGATTATTGGAGATGTATCTAGATATGGTATTAATTTCTTTCACTGTAAATGATGAAGATTACTATAGTCCCCTTGGTAAGTTATTCCCAAAGAAAGATTCTACTTATTCTACTATATAATGCGCTTCTTATGAATTCAAAACCAGTTATTTATAGACAATTTGAGATACTATGTGAATGAACTACTATGTCCTATGATTGGGGGCAATTCCCACTATAGTTTTACTAGAAAAAAAAACACAATTGTAAGTTGTTTTGAACAGCTGAACATAATAACTGCATAGCTATGTCTAACAAATATCTGAATTTTACACATAGGAAACTTTTGCTACTAAACAAGTATAGATACATTGGTTTGATTGCTCCTCTTTTCAGACACAAGAGAGAACACAGACAAAAATCTGAAAAGCAGAGGACTGCAGTGTTCCCTGGGGTTTCCCTAACCATGGAACTGACAGAATAAAACTGTGTATTTGGGCTTGAGATGTGGATTAGTCTTCACTAGAGGTTAGTGCTTAAAACATGGGATTGAAAAGGTCAGCACTTTTATCCATTAAGCCATCAAGCTTTTTTCTATAATAAAAGTAGATGAAAGGTTTTAACTTGAATCACAAACGTAAAGTTCAGCAGACTGATCGTATCTCAAATTGAAAGAACAAGACAAAAATACCTTTGTCATTCAGAGGATTGGAATCCAGTGGTCTAAATGTCAGTACAGAATAGCAGAGTATCAAATCTTGGATTCTATCACCAAAAGAAAGAAGATATAACAATTTTCGGTATTCTAAATCCATATTACATTTAAAAATAGGATCACAGTTTGAACTCTACTTATCTAATACTAACATGAGTTTAGAGTTTACAATAACATGCTCATTTCCAATTATATGCTAATAAATTTGACCCCCCATTTAGAATGCAACTATGCTATTGCTATTCTATAATAAGACTCATACTGAAGGCAAGCAACTACTGTGCCTGCTTCCTGAGCAGAATTTAATTGCATACTTGATCTGATGAAAATTAAGACAGATTTGATTTTATTGTTCTTATAAAACAATATTGTATAGGACACTTAGAGTTTGTACTGATATTTATAGATTTTTATTGAATTGTAACATCCAAATATTTTCTAAGACATTACTAAGCAATTGTGTTCATAATTTTCTTCCCAAAAGAAAAACACTGGCTTTTCCTTATTGTGTTTTTTCTTTCTTAATACTGCTTTATTAAATTTAGTGTATTTATATAACAAGGCACGGAAAAATAAAAGTAAGGTTTTTCTAAGACTCTAGCTCCTGTATATCGAGAGATAATGTCTTTCTCATGAAAAATAGGCTTTCATAACTGTTTGTCTTGAGCAAATAGAGAATTCTCTAGAATAGCAGGAAATAAAGTAACCAGGTTGAACAAAACCTATAACAAATCCATTAAATCAATAATTACTCTTCTGAAATAAAGTGATTCAGGAAGCAAAACAGATAAGTTCTCTGCTATTCCATGCATTTTATTTGCCGTTTAAGCACTTTGAATATAGTTCATTTTGAATGTTGATTTCTTAAAATTAAAATAAGGATGTTTTAGGGCTTTTATTGATTGGATTTTGACATAGGTTATAGAAAGATGTCATTACCTGAGTTATTTATCAATAACACAAATTGATAGTCTCACAATTCTAGAACCTGGGGAGTCCATTATTAAGGTTCTGGCAGAATGTGAGAAAATGTTCTTTAGTTGATTGATTTTGGCTGCATTACTGTTGTGTTTGCTTTATTAGCACATGGTGCTTTTTCATCATTATCTTACTTGGTAACAAGGACAAACCAACTTTTTGGTATTAATAGGGGACTATTAACAACCTATTACAGAGAATGGGGAAGGATAAGATGCTAATACTACTTTCTGCTCTTATAAGGACTGGAGATTAGTTGCGGTAACCCCATTGGGTGGGGTACAACTGCCTGTAACTGTAGTTCCAGTGGATCCAACATCCCCCTTCTAGCACCTGAGACAGAAAAGTAGAAGTAAATAGTAAGAGAACTCAAGCTCCAAAGGACATACATGGTATGTATTCACTACTAAGTAGATATTAGTCAAAAAAGTACAGAATACCCAGGATACAATCCACAAAACTCAAAAAGGTTAACAAACCAAAGGGCCCAAGTGAAGATGCCTCAATCCCACTTGAAAGGGAGAAGAAAGCAATCATGGAGCACAGAGGAACGGAAGAACCTGGGTGGGAGAGAGGATAGGGAGGGAAAAGGGGGACATGATGAGGTGTTTAGGGGGCAAGCAGGAGTAAAGCTCTGAGTGCCAGTAAAAAGAATGTAAAGAGGGACCCTCGGGAGGTAAGTGGTGATGGAGGACCCTGTAGAATGTACCAGAGACCTGGAAGGTGAGAGATATTCAGGACTCAGAGGTAGGGACCAGAGATGAAATGCCCAACAATAAGGAGAGGGAACTTGTAAAGTTCACCTCTAGTAGAAAGACAGGGCATCAAGTGGAGGAATGCGATTGCCATCCCACAATCAAAACTCTGATCCAGAATTATTCCTGTCTAAAAGAATTGCAGGGGCAAAATTGGAGAAGAGACTGAGGGAAAGGAGGTCCAGTGACAGGCCCAAATTGGGATCCAGCTCAAGGGGAGGCTCCAAGGCCTGACACTATTATGGAAGCTATGGTGTACTTACAGACAGGAGCCTAGCATTGCTGTCCTCTGAGAGGCCCAACAAGCAGCTGAAAGAGTCAGATGCAGATACTTACATCTAATTAATGGACAGAAGCTGGGGAATTCTGTGTGGAATTAGGAAAACTCTGGAAAAAGCTGAGGAGGATGGAGATCCTATAGGAAGGATCTCCTATACCTGGACCCCTGAGATCTCTTAGATGCTGAGTCACAAACTAGGCATACACTAGCTGATATGAGGCCACAGACATGACATACAGCAGAAAACTGCCTGGTCTGGCCTCAATGTGAGAAGTTGCACCTAATTCTTGAGAGACTTGAGGTCCCAGGGAGTGGGGAGGTCTGATAGAGTGGGGACATCTTTGGAGACAGGGGAAGGGGGAATTAGAAGAGGAACTGTCAAGTGGTGAACCGAAAGGGGGGGTTACAAAATACTGTAAAAGGTTAAATAATAATAATAATAATAATAATAATAATAATAATAATAATAATAATAATAATAGAAGGCAGGACCAGCTGGGAGGCACAGGCTTCACAAGTGGTAGGGCAGCTAGGACAGTATCCTTTCTACCTCAGTCTACACCTAGGAAGGACAACAGAGCCACAGTCCTCTCTGCACCTTTCCTGGAAGTGGAAAGCCTGTCTCCAGGGTATGCTCTGACCCCAGGACTCGGAATGTTTAGTTGAGGGCTTTTCCTCCTGATTATTTAATGATTCCATTTATATTTATTTCATAGATGTATATACTTTAAAGGTTCTATTACATTAAGTTTCTATAAGATTTCTCAAATAGCCATTAGCTTTCCCTCTGTGTATTCCATCCCTTACTTCCCTCTCTACTACTCCTGTGGATTTGAGGCCTCTTATCCATTTCCTTCCCTGTATCTATTCATAACTAAGTATTCTATTTCCCCTTCCTATGGATATTATCTCCCTCACCCAGCATCTTACTCTGTACCAAACTGCTGTTATTCATTTTACTATAATATAGTCTGTATGTTTCCAGAGGAGGAACATAAATGTCAAACAATTCCATCTTGAATAGTGACCTGATTGTCAAATATGCTGTGTGCAATAATAGTATAAAAAGTTGTGGTAGCTCTTTCAGATAGGAACAATTATGGGTAAGAGATGTGAATGTGGGGTGGCAACCTCATCCCTCACTTGATACCCTGTCTTCCCACTGGAGGTGGACTCTATACCTTCCTTCTTACTAGTGTCAGGCATTTCATCTATGATGCCTCCATTTGAGTCCTGAGAGTCTCTTACTTCCAAGGTCTCTGGTGCATTCTTGAGGGTCTCCCCAGTCTCCTATTTCCTATGGTTGCCTATTCTCATTCTTTCTGCTGGCCCTCAGGGCTTCAGTCCTTTTGCCTCACCTCATACTAGATGAGGTTCCCAACTCCTTCCGCCTCCTCCTCCGTCCACTTGTGATCTACCAGCTCTCTTCCTCCCTCCCCACTTGTGATTGCTTTCTTAGAATGCTCACAAAAACGCTATCATGACTGCCTTCCAAAAGACCCAAGAGGCAATAGAAAGAGTCAGATACAGATATTAGCACCCAACCAATGGACAGAAGCAGTTGATCTCTGTTGAATCAGGGAAGACTGAAAGAAGCTGAGGGGGAAGGGCAACCCAGTAGAAGGACTGGCAGTCTCAATTAACCTGGACCCCTGAGATCTCTCAAACACTGGACCACCAAACAGACAGCATATAGCAGCTGATATGAGACCTCCAACACACATACAATAGAGGACTTCCCAGTCTGTGTTCATTCAGAGATGATGCACCTAACCCTCAAGAGACTGAGAGTTTAGAGGTCAGGTGGGGTGGGGAGTAGGGAGGAGGTGTGGGATGTGGAGCAGTGGAAGGGAGGATCGGGGTCGGGGGAATGGAATATAGAGTGTAAAAAATAAGTTAAACTAATAAAAAAAAAGTCATGGTAGCAATCAACCATCATCTGATTGGAATTAAGGACCCTTCCATGAGATGGAACCCAATCTGCCACTGCCTGAGTAGCCAAGAACTTGAAACTAGATAACAAATAGACATGGAGGAAAAAATATATATCTCTTCTGGTAACATAATATAGCAATAGGATGACTCCTAATGATATTCTACAATACTCATTGATTAGTGTCGAGCTCAGTCATTATTAGAAAATCATTCTCCTTCAATAGATGAGAAGAAATACAGAGTCCTACAACTGGAGATGTTTGCAGAGTGAGATACCTCAGAAAACTCTGTTCTAAATGAGATGTTTCCATCAATCCCCACCCTCTCTTGCATGGATTCAGTACTTTTTGAGAAGAGGGGCCTGAAATATTGTAAGAGCTATTTGGTATGGAAAACATCATGGAAACAAGCTCTTCTAGTCACAAGAGGACTGATGTGCATATGACCACATGGACACTGTGGTTTCATGAACAGGATCTTCACAGGTCTAAGTCAGATGGGATACCAATGCTGAGAGAGAAGGTAGACAAAAGCTCCCATTCCCAACCCAAAAACTGTCTCCATTATTAACCACTAGCAAAGAAAACAAAAACAAAAACAAACAAACAAACAAAAACCAGTCTTCTCCAAGGGAGTATCATGGTGTACACAAACCATAGACAAGGGTAGGACCTATGCCAGTAGTAGATGCTATCATAAAAGTAACTCAGTGCACTTTTTGGAGGGTTCTGTCTCATTATACTTTGTTAGGACAATTTTATTTTACCATGTGGGTATTTTGTTTATATAATATGGTTTACTGAGTTTGTTTTTAAGGATTTTTCTACAGGTATGAATGTGTATGTCTAAGTTTCTGTATGTGTTTCTTCTGCTTTTTCTTTGGGTTTTGTTTGATTTTGTTATATCTTACTTTATTGTATTTTCATTTTTTAAATATGTCCATTTTAGACAAAGGTGGGAAATTGATGAAATCTGTGAAGAATTAGGAATGGGAAAATCATAATCAGATTATATTGTATAAAAAACCTATTTTCAATTAGAGGGAAAAATTAACTTTGATTGATTCAGATATGGAGACCTGACTACTTCCTAAGAGCCTATTTGAGATGAGACCAGAATTCCAATAATAGCAGAATCTCCCTCAGAGGTGTTAGAGACTTGATGCCATTTTCAGAAATGAAGTATTTGCAGATGTAATACAGATAAGATATAATCAGTAGTATAATCCAGAATAATTGGTATGTTTAGAAAACAATGCCAATTTGGACAGAGACAGGACAGGAAAATGTGTTAGGAGATGGAAGCAGAAAAGGAAGTTATGTTGCTGCAATCAAAAGACAGACTGAGGCTAACAAAAGCCAGAAGATGTAAATGTGGGTTATACCATGAAAGCTTTGGGAATTTTCATGCCTAAGCCAGTACCTTTATTTTTAAATATTATCCTTCATAACTATAGAAGAAAATAAATTACACTTTTCTTTTAATCTTTTTTCATATATCCTGACCTCAGTTTCCCCAGACCCACCTCTCTTCCCCAGATTCACTTGTTCTCTGTTTTCCTTCAGGAAAGAGGCTAAGCTATAATGATTAGACTCACAACCAAAATTATACTTTTAATTTTTGTTATTTTAATATTGGATGATATGGTAAAAACATCTCTTCTATAAGAATTTAAATTATTCATTTTTTTGTTAATCATTTATAGTGTAGTTTCTATTTAATTTCAAAATAATCCACTTTGTAGTTACCTAGTACTTCATTCCAATATACAGTATAATATCCAGAACTGATGATGAGAAATCAACATCATGATAATTCATTTTCATAAAACAGAATCTCTACACATAAAAATTACAATAGCCTAAACAAAATGCAATAAGGATGTATTTAAGACATTAAAAAACTCATTATCCAGTACTCTCAAAGAAAATCAAGAATTATATTGGTTTGTGTTCACTCTATTCTACCTCACATTAAACTTTGATAAGAAAAAAATCAACAAAACATAAATAAGTCCTTTTGTTTTTTGTTTGTTTTAAATAAATTTGTTATCACTTCATCACACAGCTAATTTCATTTTATGGTTACAAGTAAAGGAAGCCTCAAATTTTCTTGTACTACATATGTGAATAATTGTATTATAGGGACACAGCACATGGAACATACTACAATCTAAATAAATTATATATTAAGTGAATAAAGAAAAGCAAAAGTTGGGAAATGAAGTACCTTTGACATCTTAGAAATATTCGTGCTTTGGATTCATACTTCATTCTTTGATTCATGAATGAGAATCTAAGTCAAAATTATGCTGTTGATTTACACACACAACTTCATTATTGATAGGAATATGTAATTCTTTTAGAAGCATAGGGTTCAGTAATTCAGATCTACCCCTAAAGGTGGGAGTATAGAATGATATATAATTTTATTTTTATTTCTTTTAAACTTCTGTAACATTTTCCATAATTGGTAAACCCATTTGCCATTCCATAACAATGTAAGGGGGTAACTTCTCTTTACATTCTTGATAATATTTGACTTTTTGTTTGTAATTGATGAATTTCTTTCTTTGACATCTTCTTATATGTCTATAGTGTACATCAGTTGACCTTCTAACAATGGGCATCACAGAAGATGTGAAAAGATATTTATTTCACCATTTTCATACTTGTTTTTATAATGATTGATAATCTTTCATACATTTTATTTATTATTAATTCATATTTCTGTTTTCAAAATATCTACTTAGTGACATCACTGGTTAAAAAATTAGTTATTTATCTACTATTAAGTTTTGTGTGGCACTCATATATTTTGTAGATTATCTCTAACTTTTGAACATGTCATTTTCAAATATTTTCTTCAGTTCTATAGCTTGAATTTTATATTCTGTTTTGAGCATTGTTCAAATATATTTTAGTGTATTGTACCTCCATTTATTTATTTGTTGCTCCTGTTTTCCTATAATTCTTTATGAAATCTAGAATTGTTTAGTTGAGCTAGAGTGACCATCATTTGTTGTGGATTTTGTCTAATGCTTGTACTAATTTAGTTGGGTTCCCCAAATTGCATGAGAATCCACATGTAAGAAACTGAGGGTTCCTGTCCCTACTTGATTTTGACTGGTAAATAAAGTTGCCAGTGGCCAATGGCTGGGCAGGACGACAGAAGTAGGACATTAGGATCAAGTATGTGTGAGGAGGAGCAGGAGAAAAGCCCAGAGGGCCAAGAGGATGAATGGCAGTAAGCAGCACTGAGAGCTGGGAGGTTGGGGGACCCTGTAGATAGTACAAGAGATCTAGGAGGTGAGAGGCTCTAAGCACTCAATGTGGGTGATCTTAACCAAAATGACCAACACTGGGGAGAGGGAACGGCAAGAGTTTACCTCCAGTAGATAAGCAGTGACTCAAGTGGAGGGATAAGGTTACTAATCCATAGTCAAAATCTGACCCATAACTCTTCCTGTCTAAAAGAACTACAGGGACAAAAAATGGAGATGAGACTGAGGGAAAGGAGGTCTAGTGACCAGCCAAACTTGGGGTCCATCTCATGGGAGAGCATCAGGCCTCACACTATTATTGATGTTATGTTATACTTACAGACAGGAGCCTGGCATGATTGTCCTTTGAGTGGCTCTACCAGCAGCTGACTGAGACATAAGCAAATAATTACACCAAACCATTGAACTGAAGTCAGGGACCCCTATGGTTGAATTAGGGGAAGGATTAAAGAAGCTAAAGGGGAGAGCGACCCCATACGAAGACCAGGAGTCTCAACTTACCTAGACCCTCAGGAGCTCTCAGAGAATAAGCTACCAATCAGGAGTATATATAGGCAGGTCTGTGGTCCCTGGCACAAATATAGCAGAGGTCTGTCTTGTCAGGCCTCAGTGGGAGAAGATGTGCTTAATCCTCAAGAGACTTGAGGCCCCAGGGAAGGGGGAGTCCTCTTGGGGAAGAGCACCCTCTCAGAGGTAGCAGGGAGGAGAAATGCAATAACGAATTGAAGGAGTGGGGCTCGAAAGAGGGGAAAATGACTGAAATGTAAATAAAAAATAATGATAATAATAGTTAATAATAATATTAACAACAACAACAATAATAAATGAGGTTTGTGTACTGGATGGTTTTGTATGTCAACTTGACACAAGCTGGAGTTATCATAGAGAAAGGAGCCTCCCTTGTGGAAATACCTCCATGAGATCTAGTTCTAAGGCATTTTCTCAATTAGTGATCAAGGGAGGAGGGCCCAGCCCATTGTGCACAGTGCCATCCCTGGGTTGGTAGTAATGGGTTCTATAAGAAAGCAGGCTGAGCAAGTCAGTAAGCAATACCCCTACATGGCTTCTGCATCAGCTCCTGCTTCGAGGATCCTGCCCTGCGTGAGTTCCATCACTTCCTTTAGTGATGAACAGCAATGTGGAAGTGTAAGCTGAATAAACCATTTCCTCCCCAACTTGCTTCTGAGTCACGATGTTTTGTGCAGCAATAGAAACCCTAACTAAGACAGTTTGTACAACACAGAAAAAAATGTTTAAGTTTTGGAAGCTATTTTCTTGTGCTTCCTATAGATTCAGGTAATATTTAATTTGTTCTCGGATATCTGATGCAATTGAATACTGCGTATAGCATCATACTCTCACTTGAGTTGCTTAACATTGAAGAATGTAATGTAGATTTGAAAGGATGTTTTTCAGATGGTATTGCAAGTAAAATTCAAAACATAATTCAGATAGAATTGTAAAATCCTTAAGTTATGATAGATGTATGTAACTTGACAAAATTGATGGACTGGGGAAAATATTAAATGGAAATCCTCCACGCAATCTCTCCTGGCCTGCTGGTATCAGCTGGCAACATCACTATGTCCCAGCGGGGCTC
>JADRCD010218753.1:0-16264 GCA_019843815.1 Montemys delectorum
AAAAAAAAAAACCACACACACAACTAGACCAAGTGCCATGTAGGGCATCCAGGGGCCTGTGCCCTTCCTTGCATACTGCTGGTGTGAACATAACTGACTGACATAGGCCTATAAATGTACTCTGGTGTCCCTACAGGACAGGTGCAGAGTGTGCTAGCAGTCCCAGATGCTCAGAAGGCTAATGGAGCAGACCACTTAGACACAGCACGAGCTGCACAGAGAACTCCTATTTACAAACAGCAGGAAGCACTCAGCACCAGGTGAGAACTGGAGTTGGCGTCCCAGAGCCATGTCACACTGTGTGAGTGTGGTGACTAGGCTGTATTCCAACCTTCAGTATGCAAAGACAGAATGTGATGGCTGTTCTTGGTCCTCAACTTTACCTCGTCGGGAATTAACTGAAACCCAAGCAGCTGGGTACACCTGTGATCGATTTTTCTTAAATCATTTAAGTGGGAAGACCCACCTTAACCTGTCTGGGAGTTGATATAAAAGACATAGAAGAAAGCAGCTTTTGCTCTTCGCCTGCTTGGCCTCACTCTAGCCAACAAGTTCATCCCTTCACTGGCACTAGAGACTACTTTTCTTCAGGATTCTGGTATTACGGAAACCAGCTGAGATATCCAATCTCCTGAACTGAAAAGTACTGAACTACTGAACTAGCTGAGCCACATCTAGTGAGCCACTCTAATATCTAATAAATCACCTTTATTACAGACATTCAATCTATCAGTTCTGTTCCTCTAGAGAACCCTGAATGACACATGGGGAATGCCAGAGCATGCTGGGTAATGAAGCCTGGTCATACGTGAGCTCTGCATTTGACTGAAACTGCCTCAATGTACACCCTCCCACACACACACACACACACACACACACACACACACACACACACGGAGGAAGGGAGCCTGAAAAAAAATCCCCAGTTAAAAGAGGATTATCCAACTGCAACTTTAAATATAGGCATATACTCAAAAGAGCTACACACAAGGGGCTGAGACTGCTTGCTTACCATGCATGGGGTCCTGGGCTCATTCCCACCAGGCACAGTGGTACATGCCTGTAATCCTGACGTGAGATAAGAGGCAGGAGGATCAGAGGCTCAAGGATACATAGTGAGGTCCAGATGAGCCTGGCAATAAAACTTTTCACACTCACAAGTCCACGAAAGCTCCCTGCTAGTGAAGCCTACATCCTAGAGATTGTAGAGTAGGTCTGTGCACACAGCAGAGGCAGAGTAACACTGACATTTCAAATGTTACCTTCCTTTCCAGAAACCAGGCCTTTCCTCCAGCTGTGCAGTGACACACACCACCCAGCAGGTCCAGTATGTGCTGAAGATGGATGCCCTCCTCTAAGCACTAAGCATTTGAGACATCTATGTGATGCTTTTTAAAAGACCTGGGCAAAGACCTCGATTCTCCTAAACTAAACTACAGGAATCCAGCAAAGCCGTCATCCCTTCCCCACTTCTGGAAAGCGGATGCAAGTCCACTTTAGGAAACACTTGCCAAGTAAACCTAAATGAGTTTCAGGTCTGGATGGGGCTCTGTAGTACTTGGCATTACTAGTCTCCTGGAGTCATAGTCGTGGCCCTGGTGAGTAATTCCACCTTTGGTATGATTCAGAATCTCTGCTAACAGGTTGGATAGGAGTATGGTCACTGTGAACAGAGCTGGCAGCTTCAGAGCAGATAGGAGTATGGTCACTGTGAACAGAGCTGGCAGCTTCAGAGCAGACCCTGATATTAAATCTATATTCACTGGCTTTTTCGTCAATGATTAATAAAGTAAATGCTGCCACTTTGGAGAACAAAACAACTCCTACTCTAACAATTGCTAAAAGAGAATCATCAATTGCTAGCTACTGACTGGAATATTCTGTCATCCATATGCCTGAGTGAGGCTCCACCACAGCTGTTGGTCATGAGGAAGAACCTTGTGGGTGATGGAGATGAGGTGAAGAAGTGCTTCTGCAGGCAGGAGCCCTCAGAACACTCAACACCAAGACACACATCTTAATTAAAGTGTGTGTGTGCAGCCCTTGCCTTCCAACACAGTTGCCCAATAGGGGGGAAAACACATTCATAACCACACAAAGTTTCCTTAATCAACATGAACAGGACCTCTTAAAGCCCAAGGAAAAAGACTGGACTACCCTGAGTCTGAACAAAGCTCTGTAAGCTGCTGTGGGCAGCATGTTTCAGTGAAGTGATCCGATGGTAGGCTGAAGCTTGGTTGATACATTTTCATATGCATGAAGCCCTGAGTTCACTCGTCAGCACTACAAAAACTAGGCATGGCCGTAAATGCCTGTAATCTCAGCACTCAGGAGGTGAACCAAGAACAGAAATTCAAGATTGTACTACTTTGCAACCATTCCCACAAGCAAAGTAGAAGATACCAATTTCTCCACATCCTTGTAAACATCTGTATCTATAACATTCTCTCTCTCTCTCTTTCCAGTGAGTTTTCCGTGGCTGGTGTTCATAAGCCACTCCCAAGGTATAGTCTCCCTTGTAGGTTTATCACAACCTGATGAATGAATAAAACAAAAGATGGTATGTTCATATGATGGGATGAACATATGATGGGATGTTCAGCCATAGAGAGTAATACAAGGCTGAGCATGGTAGCATGCTGTGATCCTAGCATTTGAGAGGCAGAGATGGGAAATTACTATATGCTTTGGATTAAACTGGTCTACATATGAATTCTATGAAAGCCACCAGAGTACACAGTAAAATCTTGTCTCACAAACAACAAAACAGTACAGACAACATGCTAACAGATAAACACACATATTCTCTCTCTCTCTCTTCTTTCTCTTTCTCCTCTCCCTTTCCCTCTCTCCCTCCTCCCTCCCTGCCCACCTCTCTAAGTTTTCAGGATAGGGTTTCCTCTGTGTGGTCCTGATTGACCTGGACCTCTGCATGTAAACTAGGCTAGCTTTGAAATCATGAAAATCTTCCTGTTTCTGCCTCCCAAGAACTGAGATTAAAGGCATGTGTCACCATGCCTGCCAACTTATTTTTTTCTTTTTAAATATGTGCCTGTGTATGCCATGGATGTGGATGTGCCTGCAGAGACCAGAAGACAACATTGAGTGCCCTGGAGCTTTTGTGAGCTGCCAGATGTGGGTGCTGGGAACTCAACTTGGGTCTTCTGGAAGTGCAGGAAGCATTCTGAACTCCATTCCTCCCCCAACCCCTCTATGGTCTCACTATGAGTCCAAGCTATTCTGGAACTTGTTATACAGCACATGCTGTGTTCATACACCCAATGATCCTCCTGCCTCAGCTTCCTGAGAGCTAGGATTACAAGCATGCATCATCATACTTTGATTACCACCACTTTCCTCTCTAGCCTCTGGATTATATTTAGTTTAGTAGAAGCTAACTAATGTTTGTTTGTATGGAATATCAAGAGACATAGTTCTGAGAAAAACCAATGCTCAGTATAAATAGAGGAAGCATGGAAAGGATACCATCAGATTCCCAGAGTTTGAACAAAAGCCATTGGTATGCTAGTCTGTATGGTCTGTGAGACAAAAGCCAATGGGTACACCAGTCTGTATGTATCACTCTCATGCTCATTTGAGAATGAGACTTAAAAGAAAGCTAACCAACCTATTGCCACGAACACAGGGCATCCCTGCTTCTAAAGGGCTGAGTTTCATTTTCTCTTAACTGAGTTTAGCCACACCCAGAAAGCAACATCATTGAGGTAGTAGAATACATCAGGGAGGCCATATCAGTGGGGCAGCCCACGAACACCAGCTACGCACACATTACTTCCACCCCACTGTTGAGAGCTTTAATCATGTGTCAGGATGACAGGACTGAGCTAGGCTGACTCCATGACAGGCTACAAAATGCCAGTTCAGGCAAGAACCATAGCACATAAGCAGCCAGTCAGAAGCTGCCCCACCATCTGGCCTGAGCCAAGAACAGTTAATCAGCAACAGTTCTGGAAAGTCCCTAGGCCCCCAGCGATGGTTTTGGAAAGCCCCTAGAGCCCTAACCAACCCCAGAGTCACCTGTACCCCTAAAGATAGAGCGAACCAATAAAGACAAACTCACCTACTACTTCCTGGAATTTCCCTAATCAGCTTTCAACTGAGCCTGTGCACTCACTTCCAAGTTGCTGTTTTGATGAATGGTTGACCCCTGCATGCTGATAGTCTGCAGAATAAACCCTCTTTTCTTTTACATACTATTTGAGTCTGGGGTCTTCCTTCAGTGATTTTGGACTGTAACATTTGGGGGTTTGTCTGGAATTGCTGCTGCCCCCTTGTTACTTGAGGTGGGGGGATTGTTTTGTTTTGTTTTGTTTTAAGGGAAGCAATTGGTTCTCCACCAATTGGTGAGTTGTGGTCCCTCTGTGTGTCCTGTGTCTTTGTGTTTTTTGTCTCTTGTCCTGTCTTGCTTGGAGTTGTCTTTTGCTCTGTTCAACATAGGGTGATTTTTTTTTTTTTTTTTTGAGGCCATCTCCACCAACCTCCCAGAGGCAGTGGGAGCCAGAGAACTCCAGCCAAACACAGGGTTTGGTGGAGGCTAGTAGGTCATTCCTGATAGGTGGAGCCTGACACCAGGAGAAGCCACCATCAGCTTTATTTGGTTTCTTTTTCAAACACCTATAGACTTATTGTATGCTTTATGTGTTTGTGATTTGTTCTCCTCTATTACTTTGAGAGACACCATGGGCCAGCCAGTCAGCTCCACTCTGTTGAACCTAGTCCAATTACACTTCAAGGACTTCAAATGCCTGACAAGAAAAAAATCTAAGTTTAACTGTACAGTTGGGAAACTAACCATCTTTTGCGGGAACAAATGGCCAGCAGGTCCACCACCTTTGGGGACTGATCCACAGTGCTAGCTGTAAAACTCGGTCTCTCCTCCATTATTAACTCCTGCACTATGGCACATCTGGGTCTGCAGAAATGGTTAAAAACTTCATCTCTGGGCCAGGCAGTGGTGGCGTACACCTGTAATCCCAGCACTTGGGAGGCAGAGGCAGGAGGATTTCTGAGTTCAAGAAATCCAGATTGATCTACAGAGTGAGGTCCAGGACAGCCAGGGTTATACAGAGAAACCCTGTCTCGAAAAACCAAAAAAAAAAAAAAAAAAAAAAAAAAAAAGAAAAGAAAAAAACCAACAAAAAAACCACTTTATCTCTGGTTGTTTACCCCTTGACTTAGTTGTTTTAACTCATTTCAATGATTTTTAGAAAAAAATGACTGAATCAGGACAACAAAAACTGACAAGTTGGTGCTGCCTCTGGAGCCCTGCCTCCTGCCTGGATCAAGATGGCAGTAAGCCAAGGACTCTGTGCAGGCTGCTCTTAAACAGGCCAGCAGCTTCTCAGCCTCCCTGCCTATGAGATTTGGATTCAGCAGGTAGCAAGGCATTCCATATAATTGTCTGTTTTAAATGTATAAATGTATGTGGCCACTGCACATTTCTGACCAATCTTAAATATATAAGTTTACTATAATCTGCATGTCTTAGTTATAAAATATTAATTTATAACTTATAACATATGGTTAATAATCTATAGTATCAGTAACGAAAGCTGGTTTAAAACAACTGAGGGTTAAAATCATCCTGGGCAACAACACATGTTATGAGCCAACCAAGGTCTCTAAAATACTTTTAAATTGCGATAATATTTTTTATGCAATTCCTGTCCTAAAAAATTAGATTTATAAAAGATGAGATTTAAAAATGTTTTTTAGGGGCTGGAGAGATGGCTCAGCGGGTAAGAGCACCGATTGCTCTTGCGAAGGTCATGAGTTCAATTCCCAGCAACCACATGGTGGCTCATAGCCATCTGTAATGAGATCTGACGCCCTCTTCTGGTGTGTCTGAAGACAGCTACAGTGTACTTATAATAAATAAATAATAAATAAATCTTTAAAAATAAATAAATAAATAAATAAATAAATAAAAATGTTTTTTAATGAGGTACTGAGGCTGCACCCCCACATGTTCATATATGAGAAATTTTCTTGTTGGCAGCCAAACTTTATGGCATAAAGTTATTACACTTGATATCTTATAGACACAGAACTGTTTAAACTGTCAGAGAGCTATGGGACATTTTAGAATTTGCTAGATGTATTATTAGCATATCTTTGTTGGTCCGTGATGGGTACATTGAAGGAGGAAATTTCGTTGGACAACAGCAATCAAGATATAAACCCATGGAGAAAAATAATTATAATAAAAAGGGTTCAGGTAATCCCTATTATAATAGCTATAGATTTGATGATAAAAATAATAAATATGATAACAAAAGGTTTTCATTTTAAAAATACAGCTATTGATTAATACAATGTAATGTCAATTAGATATATATTCTTGAGGTCTTTTTATCTCTTGTAGCTTCGTCTTTTTATTATGTCAAAATATATTATACTGTAAATTATGGTAATACTACCAGGAATAAAAATTAAGAAATTTGTTAATTTAAAAACAGTTTGAAAGGTTTACAACATTAAAAAGGTTAAGAACCACACACTCCCTTTCCATTTGTCTGAGCTCTAGCAAGGCTCGCAGGCCCCTTCCAAGAGTAGCCTCCCTTCTTCCAGTCCAAGGAGCAGATAAGGAGCTCCCTCAGCCAAGGTCAGAAAAGTATCTAGTTTCCTCATGAAATATGTTTCTGGGCTAAAAAAAAAAAACAGCTTTATTTTGATACTGGAACAACTTCAATTAAAAACTAGGATCTTTAAGGCTCAAACTTAATAGGCTTTAGTCTCATAAAGTTACTATAATTAAAAAATAAAGTTGAAAATCAGTAACCTTATAAATGACAATATCCTTTAATATATATTAAAGTCATGCTAAGTACTGATACATTTAACTGTAAGGTGAGAGCTTTATTTAGTTCCTTGTTTTATGTTTGCAATGTACAGTTTGAAACAGATAACTAAGAACATGCTAGGTAGGTACTAGCCTCCAAACCAGTCAGAGATCTGCTGACTATGGCACTTAACATACTATGACAGACAGAGACTCCAAAATCCCAACAGTGACCCCCTACCCCCCCCCCCAAGGTCTCCAAGAAGAGAAGAGCACAACAACAAAGGATACCACCTGGATTGCAGTACAGAAACGCCTAGAAACAGAGCCAACCAATCAGGATAAAGGTCACCTACCCCTCCCTGGAATTCCCTTAATGCCTTCAGTGATTCTTGGACCCTAACAAGGACTCCAACACTGTCCTGAATGTTGGTATCACTAGCATTCAGCATGTGCCACTAAGCTATGTCCAATACCCTCTTACCTCTCAGAGGTCTCAAAGGACAGGCTGGCTTTCTCCTCCTTGTGGTCACTACCACTGCCAGACCGATGCAGGCTCCGGCGGGAGTGTTTGCGCCGAGGTTGCTCCCGCTCTGGTGTGTCATCTTGCTCTACAGTTTCACTCTCCACATAAGGGTAGGCTACCAAGTTGATGTAACCATCACTGTCTCCCTCAAAACAGACAGAAACCACGCCTGTTGGAGAAAAAGCAGTCGATTAACCAATGTCAAGACTGGTGGAGCCCATGTCTGCTCCTGCTTTCTCACAACACATGGACATCACCTGTCCTGACCCAACTGTGGAACAATTAAGAATAATGGCCAGCAGACACCCACTTTCCAGAGATGGGCAACCATATTCACTCTCAAACTACTGCTTACCTCTGAAGGAGGGTAAATCTATAATTATTTTCTACATTCCCTTCACCCTTCTGCTTTCAGTAACTCACCACTCACAAATGTTCTCTAGGTGACATTGAAACCAGACAAAATGTAACGCTCCAGAGGATAGGGAGACGGCTCAGCAATCAAATGTACTTGCTGCTCTTGCAGAGTACCTATGTTCAACTTCCAGAACCCAATGGTGGCTCACAACCGACTCTAACTTGGATTCCAAGGATCTAATGTCCTATTCTGTCTCTATGGACCACCAAGGATGCATGTGGTGCACAGACATACAACAAACACCAACACACATAAAACAAAAATAAAATCCTTTTCAAAAGATGGATACTTAAAAAATTAATCCTTTATCTACTCCACTGCTTGGCAATGATCCTTAGATCTGTTTTCCTTCGGCCCAACAGTGTTACCCTAAAGAAACATAAACTATCTCCAAGACAGTGCTCATATATAAAGCATGTTCTTCCCAGGGGCTGGAAAGATGGCTCAGCTGTTAAGAACACTGACTGCTCTTCCAAAGGTCCTGAGTTGCAACCACATGGTGGCTCACAACCATCTGTAATGGGATCCAATGCCCTCTTCTGGTGTGTCTGAAGACAGCAACAGTGTACTCATATACATAAAATAAATAAATCTTTCATATATATATATATATATATATATTCCCCTCCTTCCCACACTGAGCACAATGCTCTCTTAGTTTCCTACACAAGACTTCTATTTTGGAGTCTCTAAGGTAAAATGCCTTCCTGAATTTCCCCGCTATATCCTGTGGAATAACTTGTTCTCTCCATTTTTTTTACATTTATAAGATGGGGTCTTGGATAGTCCAGGCTAGCCTCAAACTTACTGGAGTAGATGACCTTAAACTGACTTTTCTGCCTCCCCATCCCAGTGTTAGGGTTACAGGTGTGTGACCATGCCAGTTGTCTGTTTTTCATTTTTTTTTTTTTTTTTTACAGTCTCACTATGTAATCCTGGCCTCTTCCAAATCCCAGACCAGAGATCCACCTGTTTCTGCCTGGAAAGTGTTAGGATTAAAGGCACTACTACACCTGACTTCCACTTTTACTGACCCCACCATAGACATACACACACACACACACACACACACACACACACACACACAGTTTTTCTGTGTAGCTCTGGCGGTCCTAGAACTCACTCTAGATCAGGCTTGTCTTGAACCCATAGAGCTCTGTCTGCCTCTGCCTCTGAGTGATGGGATTAAAGCTGTGCACACCATGCCTGGTTTCTACTTTAATATGTGTAAGTGTTTTGCTCACATGTATGCAAGTATATCACACAAAGCTAGAAAAGGGCATCAAATCCTCTGGAACTAGAGCTACAGGTGGTTGTGAGCCTCCATGTGGGTGCTGGAAATAAACCTGGGTCCTTTGCAAGAATAAGAAGTACACTTAGGGGCTGGTGAGATAGCTCATCAGGTAAGAGCACCAACTGCTCTTCTGAAGGTCCAGAGTTCAAATCCCAGCAATCACATGGTGGCTCACAACCCCCCTAATGAGATGACACCCTCTTCTGGTGTGTCTGAAGACAGCTACAGTGTACTTATTTATAATATAATAAATATTAAAAAAAAAAAAAAAGAAGAAGAAGTACACTTAGAGGTGGGCAGTGGTGGCGCACGCCTTTAATCCCAGCAGTTGGGAGGCAGAGGCAGGTGGATTTCTGAGTTCGAGGCCAGCCTGGTCTACAGAGTGAGTTCCAGGACAGCCAGGGCTACACAGAGAAACCCTGTCTCGAAAAAACAAAAACAATAACTGCTGAGCCATCTCCAGCTCCTATTGGGTCTATTTGTCAACCAGAGTAGTTTCTTTCAGATCAAGAAACAGAAACAATACAACTGTAACCTCATATGCCAAGGTGGACTGATATCAATGGGAAACCTCCTCTTTTCCAAGGAGAAAGAAAAAGGGGCATGGGGGAAGGGGAGGTGAGAGGGAAGGACTAGAAGGAAAGGAGGGAGGGTAAGCTGTTATCGGAATGTAAAGTAAGTTAATAAATTTAATAATAATCATAATCATAATAAAGAGCAACAAGCACTCTTAACCACCAAGCCATCTCTCCAGCCCTCATAAAAAATTTTTAAAAGGGCCTGTGAGATGGTAAACAAGCAGGTAGACACTGCTGCCAGGTCTGAAGGCATGAGCTCAAGACCTGCAACCTCCATGGTGGCAGGAGAGAAGCAACTCCTGAAAGCTGCCCTCTGTCTTCTGTATGACGCCATGGTGTAAGAATACCTGCAAACATACAAATAAATCTTTTCTTTTGACGGCTTGTTTTATTTGTGGTGTTGGAATCAAACCTAGGGCCTTACTTGGGTCAGGCAAGCACTCCACCACTGAGCCCTAGCCCCCAAAAGGAATTTAAACACATGCTATGAAATAGATGGACTTTAAAAACACGCTAAGTGAAATTAGCTAGATTCAAATTGAGAAAAATGTATGATTTCATTTATATGGAATATCCACACTATTTGAGAATGAAAGTAGACTAGAAGTTTCCAAGGCTCAGATACAGAAAGCACAGGGAGATTTTTACTTAGTATGTTCACAATACCTATTTCACCATGAACAGTGGCTATAGCCACACAAATATGTCAGTGTACCTAATGCAATTAAATTATATAACAAAATGGTAAGCTTTATATATTTTTCCATAATAATTTTTCAGACTTAAAAGAATCAGCATCATGGGCTGGAGAGATGGCTCAGAGGTTAAGAGCACTGACTGCTCTTCCAGAAGTCCTGAGTTTAATTCCTAGCAACCACATGGTGGCTCACAACCATCTATAGTGCAATCTAGTGCTCTCTTCTGGCAGGCAGATACATATGCAGGCTGAATGCTGAATACATAACAAATAAATAAATAAATCTTTAAAAAAAAAAATCAAAATTAACTCTTACTTGGATTGCTAGATGAAAATTTCCCTAAGTAAAAAATGTTAACATGACTAAAATCGTAACTAAGTTAAAAAATTTTTAAAAGGCTTACTCATTTTTATTTTATGTGTATGAGAATTTTGACTATGTGTATTTAAGTTCACTGCACATGTGAGTGAAAGTGAACCCCCTAGAGCTGGAGTTATGGATAGTTGTGAGCTGTCATGTGGGTGCTGGGAACCAAATCTGGGTCCCTGCAAGAACAGCATATGCTCTTATCCATGGAGTCATCTCTCCAGCCTAGTGCCAAACACTTTTACAAGGGCTGGAGAGGTGGCTCAGCAGCTAATAGTGCTTACTTTGTGATCAGGAGGACCAGAGTTCAGATGTCAGCACCCCATGACAGGCCTGGTACCCCACAAACACCTATCAGTTCAGAGGAATTTATTGCTCCCTTCTGGTATCATATGTATTTACTTACACACACACACAAACAAATAAAAAAATTCTTAAGTTAAAATAGCATAAACTAAAAACCAAATGAACTTATAGTCTGGTGTGGTGTCTATTGCACATCCTTAAATCTCAGCATTCAGGAGGCAAAAGGAAGGAGACCTCTCTGAGTTTTGAACACAAGGTCAGCCTGGTCTACATAGTTGAGACTCTATCTCAAATGAATAAATACCTCTTAGAATGGGCAGTCATAAAAATGCACATGGGGCCAGAGAGATTGCTTAGCAGTTAAAAGCACTTGCTACTCTTGCAAAAGACCATGGTTTTGTTTCCAAAAGATCTGATGCCCACTTCTGATGTCTGCATGCATGTGGAACACATACAGATATGCAGGAAAGCATTCATAAACAGGACTGGAGAGATAAGTTGGTAGTTAAGAGCACTAGCTTCTCTTCTAGAAGGCCAAGGTTCAATTCTCAACGCCCATATAGCAGCTCACAACCATCTCTATCTCCAGTTCTAAGGGATGCAACACCCCTGAATATTCCATAAATTCCCTTCTCCAGCACACACAAACTTGCCAGTCGTGCAGCCACCTTAAAGCCTGGGAAGTACCTTTTATCCATCCTCGGGATCAAAGAATTGTTCCCTTCTCCCTTAGACCTGTGTCACAAACCAGGGCCTCCCGGACAATACTCTTTTCTCTGCCAACAGGTCTTCCTGCTGTCAATTTTTCTCAGCTTTTCATGATCTAAGAACACTTCTGATAATTTTACCTAACAAACTGAGATAATAAAGAACCACAACCACGTCATAGGGCAAACACCACAGGACAACTGAACCACGTCTGTCAGTCAAAGGTTGCTAGTCTCACAGAAAGGACCACTGACTAACCTTTGTACTCCGGGGTGAATTCCTTCATTTCAGGAGGGAGTGACTCGTAGAAGCGCTGTTCCCGAGAGATGAGAGGTTTGCACACAGTGTGGTCGTCATACCGCATCATGCTGCTGTGCCCGCCCACCTGATGGATGAAGGGCTCCAGGAGGACTCCTCGGTCTCCGGCCCGACTTGCGTTCTTGCCATACTGCCCCACTTCCATGGTTTGACAAACACACATTGCGTTGGGGGCCGTTTGCACACTGATGGCAGACGATGCAGCACATGAACCACAAAAGGAGAGCTAAGTTGATCCTGGCTAGTGGGAGGCCAATGGTCAGAGTCTGCTTAGTTTATTGTTCTGTCCTAGAAAAAATAAGATAGGAAAAGGGAATCAAACGTCTGGCCAGTCAGTTTCCCCAATGTGTGCATCCCCTGCATGGATGCTACTGTAACCTAAAAGGCAGCTGGAGAACTCCGTTAAAATGACGCAGCCTTGGTCTACAGCCATCACTCTGTGTACACAGCTCCTGTAAATGCTCTGAGGATTCACTTCAGAGATACACCATGTCACAACCATCAGTGTGACAACTAACCCAGTTATGCAAGCTTCTAAGGTGACAGGATAAGAGAAGACAGACGTCCATCCTGTTCAAGGCCTCATCCTGAGAAGACCCAGGAGAAGCGTGTTTGGGTTTTGTTTGCATTCTAACCCTTAAGTTTACATTCCAGTGGCAGTAAGTACATTCACACTGCTTGTATAACCATCACCATCATCTACCTTCACAACACAGGCTTCTCCATCATCCAAACTGAAATTCTGTGCCAATATTTTTATGTTTATTTTTCTAGGACAAGGTTTCCCCATAGACAAGAGTTTCTACCTTAAGCATCAGGTCATGTTAGGTTTTTTGTTGTTGTTGTTTTCAAGACAGGGTTTCCCTTTGTAGCCCTGGCTGTCCTGGAACTCACTCTGTAGACCAGGCTGGCCTTGAACTCAGAAATCCACCTGCCTCTGCCTCCCAAGTGCTGGGATTAAAAAGGCATGCGCTGCAACTGCTCGGCTCAGGTCATGTTAGTTTCAAAATTTCTCTGCTAAAGGTACATAGGGCCAGTCATGAAAAGCCATTCTCTGATAGGATTTAAAGCAAATTTTGCCCCCGAGATGGAATATCTCTTTATAGCCCTAGCTGGACTGGACCTGGCTCTGTAGACCAGGTTTGGCATGGAAGTCAGAAATCTGTCTCACTCTGTCCCCCAAGTCCTAGAATTAAAGGCGTGAGCCATAACATCTGCTGTATAAAACAATTTTTAAAATCTTTTTCTTCTGCTTTCCCTCAGAGGAATTCAGATTCTTCTACTTTCAGCCTTCCTTCCCACTGTGGGAAAGAGACAAGTTCTCTGTATTAGAGAGCACCTTCCCTCTGAGGTCAGTGTTTCTTTCCCTTAAGAAAAGTTAAGTTGGTGGCGCACGCCTTTATTCCCAGCACTTGGGAGGGAATACAGAGAAACTCCCCCACTGCTTTACACAATTTTTGTTTGTTTGTTTTTTTGTTTTTTTCGAGACAGGGTTTCTCTGTGTAGCCCTGGTTGTCCTGGAACTCACTCTGTAGACCAGGCTGGCCTCGAACTCAGAACCCACCTGCCTCTGCCTCCCAAGTGCTGGGATTAATGGTGTGTGCCACCACTGCCCGGCTTTCTACAGGTGTTTGAACTGGGAGCCAATATGGCTCAGCAGTTAAGACTGTGTCTGCCTCTCTTACAGAGACCTGGAGAACCCACTACTCATGTCAGGTGACTCACAATGGCCTATAGCTGCAGCTCCAGGAGATCTGACACTTCTAACTCCACTGCCACCTGCACTCACATGCATATAACACACACACACACAATTAAAAATAAGTCACTTTTAAGACTTTGAACTAGGCAAGATAGCATAGTGGGTAAAATGCTTCACTAGTTTGACAACTTATTAAGTTCCCAGAAGTCACATAAAGTAGGAAACCCATTCCAGAGTTGTCCTCTGACTTACACAGAGACACACACACACACACACAGTGGCAATTGCCTTCCCCCACCATACATTCACACAATACATTTTTAAAAATTTAAAGTCTTTAAATAGTCTGGTATGGTGGCACATGTGGTGGTATGGCCTTTAATCTCAACACTAAGGCGGCTAAGGCAGGAGGATATCAAATTTGAGGCCAGTCTGGACAGTTTACCAAGTTCCTTTTTCAAACAAAAAGTTTGAAAAGAACTAGAGATAGGCTCCGGGGATGGTTTAAAGGATAAAGTCGCCTGTGTCTGTAATCTCAGTGCTCATAGTTGAGAGAAAGCAGAAGAGATGGCAGGCAGAGAGGAGAATCCTGGAAGCCTCATAGGCCAGGGTGGGCCAGCTGGCTGGATGTACACAGCAGTAAATAAGAGAACCTGTCTCAAACAAGGTAGAAGGCAAAGACCAACATGAGAAATTATACTCTGACCTTCACACAAGCACCATGTGAACACATGTGCCCATACTCATACACACACACACACACACACACACACACACACACGTATCATACACACATACATATGCTCTGACTTCCTACACAAGCACCATAATATGAGCTCATACTCACTCACACTTGAGTATCTTAAACACACATACGTGGGTGTTGGTGGCACACGCCTTTAATCCCAGCACTTGGGAGGCAGAGGCAGGCAGATTTCTGAGTTCGAGGCCAGCCTGTCTACAGAGTGAGTTCCAGGACAGCCAGGGCTACACAGAGAAACCCTGTCTCGAAAAATGAAAAGAAAAAAGACATGCTTAAACACAATACGTGAGACACACGTTTTATTTCTTTAAGGATTGGAGGGGGTTGGCATACAGCTATCAGTGGAGTACCTGCCTCACATTCCAGGAGCCCTTTTTCCTTGACCCAGTGGTGGTGGTCACAGGTATAATTCCAGCATCCAGGAGACTGAGGTAGCAGGGTACTCCCCCCGACACACACACACACACACACACACACACACACGCACGCACACGAGCACGCACATTTGTTTTCTTCAAGACAGGGTCTTAGTCTATAGCCAAGCCTAGGACAATTCCTCCTACCCTAGACTCTTATGTGCTAAGAGTATAGGCATCACCCATCTCTACCCGCACTAGAACAAAAAGGTAAAGTGGCTTTACAAAAACATTCTGCTGACAGAATTCCAAACCAGCAACAAAGAAAATATAAAATTCTGTCTAGACTCTCAAAGAGACTTGATAAGTGAAAACAAGCTTAAATGTAGCCAAGTAAGAATAACATAAAAAACAAAAACTATACAAAATGTTTTTTTAAAAACCTATAAAGAAAAGGATTAATTTTTAATCAGATACTAAAAGAAAAACAAAGGCGAGAAAGATCAGGCATACACAAATAATCTCAACAATAAATAAGGAGTCGAATAAAACTTGTTGAACCAAACTTAGTAGACACAAAATAAATGGCTGGGATTTTTGCTTGGGTTGAGTATTTTAGTTTCGTTTTTCTTAGGTCTAATGTAATTCAACAAGACAATAAGCCCAGAAAGTGGCAGTGAATGCAAAGTCCTGGCAAACAAGAGAAACTGTGATGAGCTTGGGTTGCAAACAAGGTCAGGACTATTTTAAGAACCAGGAAAGCAGTCTCAACAGCAACTGCAAGGCCATACCTGGTCCCTGCACCCTCAACCAGGCAGAACCACAGATTCCCAGCAGCAAGTATATACTCTAAGCTCAGAATTCAGAATTCTGTAGCCAACACATTTTCTTATGGTGCAGATTAACCACTTGCACTTGTTAGGCAGTAATTTCTTATTAACCAAAGCATCCTTGGTACCTTCACATTTCAGAGGTAAATTTGCAAATCACATCAAAAATCAGTTCATAAATTTCTATTTATTGTATTATTATGACTTCCATTTCTATTACTTCTTTTAAAATGAAATGCATCAGGGCTAGAGGCATGTTGTTCTAACGACATGTAGGTAAAGTGCACGCTTAGCATATGTGAGGAGGCCCTGGGATCAACCCTTAGTACAACAAATTAACTATATCACTTAGGCAGTGAATGCATCATGACAGACTATCACATACTTTTAAAGGATGATTTTTTTCTTTTTTTTCAGACAGGGTCTGGCTTTTACCCAAGGTGGCCTTAAATTTGTACTCCAGCAACTCTTTTGCTGCCTCTGTCTCCCAAGTAGCTAAGACTGCAAATGAACACAACAGCCACAGTATTACTATTGATGTTGTTATTGCTGCTGCTGCTGCTGCTGCTGCTGCTGCTGCTGCTGCTGCTGCTGCTGCT
>JADRCD010218753.1:16274-32469 GCA_019843815.1 Montemys delectorum
CTGCTGCTGCTGCTGCTGCTGCTGCTGCTGCTGCTGCTGCTGCTGCTACTGCTGAGACAGCGTCTCACTATGTAGCTCTAGCGCGTCTGGAACTTCCTATTAATTTAGACTTGCTTTTTGTAAAGTTAAACCTGGTAAGCCAGGAAGGGGAGACAAAATTAAGGCAATACTTTTAGTTTTAACAAGTCTGTCTTTTGGTCTTTGGTTCATGTTTTTACTGTCTGATACAATTTAAGGAAAAGCAGTAAAATTCCTGTAACAAAACATAACACAATGGACTAAGTCACACAGGCATGGGTTGCACAACATTAGGTTTGAGGAGAACCACGTCTATGTAATTTCATAAACAAACAAGGAGAGGCAGTACTCTAAATACTTCTACTGCTTAGCTCACTACTCTTTTACTATGTCAATAAATTATTTGTTTTGGGGGTGAGAGAGATGGCTCACTGGTTAAGGACACCAGCTATTCATCTAGAGGACCCCAGTTCAATTCCCAGCACTCACACGGCAGCTCACAACTGTCTGTAATTCCAGTTCCAGGGAATGGCCTCTTCTGAGCTACTTGTCACCAGGCAAGCACATGGTGCACATATATATATATGCAAGCAAAACACTCATACACATAGAATAAAATAATTTTTTTTAAAAAATTCATTTTAGGTTTTTGTGTTTTTGTTTTTTGTTTTGGTTTTTCAAGACAGGGTTTCTCTGTGTAGCCCTTGCTGTCCTGGAACTCACTCTGTAGACCAGGCTGGCCTCAAACTCAGAAATCCACCTGCCTCTGCCTCCCAAGTACTGGGATTAAAGGTGTGTGCCACTACCGCCTGGCCATTCATTTTGTTTCTTAAAACAGGGTTTCTAAGGGCTGGAGAGATGGCTCAGTGGTTAAGAGCACCGACTGCTCTTCTGAAGGTCCTGAGTTCAATTCCCAGCAACCACATGGTGGCTTACAACCATCTGTAATGAGATCTGATGCCACTCTTCTGGAGCTGTCTGAAGACAGATACAGTGTTCTTACACTAAATAAATAAATAAATAAATAAATCTTAACCAGGGTTTCTCTGATGTAGCCATGGATATCCTGAGGCTATATAGCCTATGCTTAAGGCTAGCCTTGAACTCAAGAGATCTACCTACCTCTGCCTCTTGTGTGCTGGGATTTAAGGTATGTGCCACTATCACCTGATTATTAAACTATTCTTATACAAATAGCTGATCTATTAACCGATCCCAAAACTTGGATGCAGGCCACAGTGATTCCAAGGCCACCATCCATTACATACTAAGTTCTAAGCCAGCTAGGGCTTAGGTCTTTTGAGACCCTGCCTCAAAAAGAAAAATAATAAATATGTAAAAAAAAAAAAAAATCACCAAACAAGCAAGATAGAAAGAATATAAGCCTTTACAATAAATGTTGACAATACTTGCACAATCTTATATCCACAAGGGAGAAAAAAATGAACCACAACCCTAATCTCAACATATAAAATTACTTCAAGATAAATCAAGCACCTAAATGTAAAGACTATAAACGTTCTAGGTGTGTACCACATGACTTCCAAGAACTATCCAGAAATGGTGGTACACTCTGTTGATCCCAACACAAGAGTGGCAGAGACAAGTGGACCTCTGTGAGTTCAAGATCAGCCTGGTCTACATTTTGAGTTCCAGGTCAGCCAGCGATACATAATGAAAAATAAAAAAACAAGTAAGTAAGTAAAAATAGAAGAATTGCTGGAAATTGAGCCAACAAGACAGTACAGAAAGTAAAAACAATTGCAGAACCAGCTGATGACTTCAATTTCTAGCACAGTGGAAGGACAACAGGTTCTTCAAAGTTGTCCTCTGACCCCTCATGGGAGTCATGATACACATGCATATGCATGCACAAACATACATACAATAATAGCTAACAAATCAATGTCAGGGGCTGAAGAGATGGTTCAGTCATTAAGAGCACTGGTTGCTCTTCTAGAGGACCCAGGTTTGATTCTGAGCACCCAGATGACAGCTCATACCCACCTATAACTCTAGTTGCAGGTGATCCAACACCTTCTTCTGACCTTTAAAGGAGCTGCATACACACAATGCACACACTTAACATGCAGCAAAACACCCATGCACATAAAATAAGACTTAAATTTTAAATAGTGAGGTTTTCTTTTTAATTTTGTATATACAAATATGTAGAGGCCAGAGGCAGCAGATTCGCTTAGAGCTAGAGCTGTAGCTGCTATGGGTATCAGATGTGGTCCAGCCCTTTAATCCCAGCTCTTCCTAGGAGGCAGGTCACTGAGAGTCTAACAAAGGAATAATAAAACAAATGAGCATGGTGCCATGTGTTCCAAGCACTGGGAAAGTAGAAATAAGTAGATCCTTGGAACTGCTGCCCATCCAGGCTGGCCTACTTAGTGAATTCCAAGGCCAGTAAAAGCCCTCCTTCAAAAAGAATATGAACATCATCTGAAGAATGAACCCAAGGTTGTTCTCTGGTCTTTTTCAAAGTAGGCACTTAAGTGTGCATGCACATACACACAGAGTCCACATAGTAAATGAAGTTTTAAAACAACTCCAAACAAATCAGTGATAGAAAAAGCAAAGCACAGGTCTCCTTGGCCAGAATAAGACAGCAGTTTAAATCAATCCTGTGTTAAAGAGACAAAGTTGGGTATGGTTGTATACACCTGGAATCCCAACACTCAGAAGGCTAAGGCAAGAAGACTGTGAATTCAGGGTCAGGCACAGTTAAATAGTGACACCCTGTCCTCAAAAATAAGGGAGTGGGTATGACTAGATAGTAATCTGGGAATAATAATCTACTCTCTGTTGTCTATTTTGAAAAAAAACAAGGATGTAATCATTACTTTTCCTTGCTAGCTGGTATTAAGCTTGTTCGTGGAGACATTAGAGAGACATGAAAGCAAACCCAGCAGCTTTCATTCTGGCTCCACTATTCGACTCTCACCAGGCCTCCACCATTTAACCAGCTTTCCTAGAACCCAGCCACAGCTGTTCTGACTCCCACGAAGCATGGAGTAGAGGCCAGCAGCTTCCTCTAACACCTCACTCAACAACTTCACAGTATAGTGCTTTTGGTGACACATTTCCTTGTAAATAGAATCTACCCACTAAGTTCTAGAATGCTGATCTCTAACATGTTCTGCCAACACAAACCACACAACGATTCTGCCATCTAGCTAGGCAAAGCTGTGCCCCACTCAACAAGGATACAGCCCCTAGCCTAGAAGTACCTTCGTCCTCAACTCTGTTTAGTAGCCTAGGGACCTGCCCATTCTCATGTGTAGTTTTTCTATTCTTTTCTTAAGTTCTCTCTACTTCTGACCAATTAAGTCTCTCATTACTCAAATTTGTTATACTTAGTAATTTATACATATTCACAGTTGGTTAGAATTTAGCTCCACTGTAGAACAGCAGCCTAGCATGTGCAAGATCTTGAGTGGAGTTCAATACTCACATCAAAACCAAAAAAAAATGAACACAGCCAGGCAGTGGTGGCACATGCCTTTAATCCCAGCACTCAGGAGGCAGAGGCAGGCAGCATCTGAATTCAAGACTAGCTTGGTCTCAAGAGTGAGTTCCAGGACAGCCAGGACTACAAAAAGAAACCCTGTCTTAAGAGAGACAGAGACAGAGAGGAGAGAGAGAAAAGGAAAGGAAAATAGAAAAAAAAAAAAAACCCTTCTAATTGAATATTTATTCACCAAGGTCAGATCTCCTTGAGAGACACTCATGAATTATCTAACGCTACCATGTATTTTACTACTTATCTTTCTAAACAGGTTAGAAACTTCCTGACATTCATCTGTTTTCTATGCTAATGAACTCCCTTTAACATTAGCTGCACCATACACATTTAATATCAAAAGTCATTAAAACCTACCCTGGTACATTTGGCTCATAATCCCAGCTAAGTCAGGAAAACCACAAATTCAAAACCTACCTGGCTACATAAACAAATAAAGCAAGCTAGACGGTTAGTGAGACCCTGTCTCAACATCTTAACAGAAGAAGTAGAGAGAACTGGAGACAGGGCTCTGTGGTAGAGCTCTTGCAGTACTGTAAAGATCTGAGTAACCGAAGTAAGTATAACTCTAGCCTCTCTGTATCAGACCAATTCTGAAAGTCGGCATCTCCAGCTGGGACCACAGGAAAGTGACTTGCTGAGAAAGGTTCCACAGCTAAGAAATACTTAAAACATAATTTCCTTTCTTTGCCTGTTGCTGGAAAAGTGTTAAGCAAGGTCTAGTATGGAGAAAAAGGTAATTTCCAGGCAGTCCACATCACAGGTCTCTTGTTCAGTTCCCTGCTACTGCAAAATGATGTGGGAACCCCAAAACTACAGACAGCTCTTTCTGTGCTTTTCCACATTGCAGGGAAGCAAGGTCACTGGGTGTGAGGGAAGGAGTACCTTAACAAAGCCACTTCTCTGTGCAGCTTTAGCCATCTAAACACTGAAGGCAAGTAAGGAAGAGTGGCACAAGCCTAGGACTTTAGCACTTCCAGGACTTGCGAGGTCACACAAGTTCAAGGTCATCCTCAGCTACCTACTGAGTTCAAGGACAACCTGAGCATATGAGACCTTATTTTAAAAAAAAAAACAATGATAAAGTTTTCACTCTTAAGAAATGTCTATAACTGACTGTTTCATCTAAACAAAGACTGGTATTCTAGGAACCTCACATTACAGTTTGTGTGTGGCAAGGATGGTAATATAATCCTCAGAGACATTTTTAGTATGTACTCATTATACAAAACGACGGGTTTCATTATGACATTCTCATACACACTACCATGGACCCTGTTCATATTCAACCTGAATTAGCCCCTCTTGTGCCCTTTACCCCTCCCAACGTGTCCCCTTGCTGTGGCTAAATAATCTACCTTCAGTTTTCATGTCTTAAATACTTTTTAAAAACAGATTCTACTACGGAGAAAGTATGCAGCGTTTGTCTTTCTGAATCTAGTTTATTTCACTTTATATGATCATCTCTGGCTCCATCCATCCATCAGGCAAGTTACACAATTCCTCTTCCTCTTTTTGTTTTTGGAGACAGGGTTTCTCTACGTAAAACTCCACTGTGTACATACACCAGTTTCTTTACCCATTCATCTTCTGATGGGTTGCTAGACTGAGTCCAGACCTCAGTTATTGTAGCCACTGGTGGCTCTTGGTGGAGCTCCACAAGTTATTGTGAATGGTGTCATAATTAGTGACTATGTAGGTATCTGCTGGACACTTAAGACTCTTTTGGGCCAGGCAGTGGTGGTGCACGCCTTTAATCCCAGCACTTGGGAGGCAGAGGCAGGAGGATTTCTGAGTTCGAGGCCAGCCTGGAACTCAGTCTACAGAGTGAGTTCCAGGACAGCCAGGGCTATACAGAGAAACCCTGTCTTGAAACAAACAAACAAACAAAAAAAGATAAACTTCCTAAAGAAGAGTTGGTTTAATCTAACAGGAACTCAGGACTAGCTAGGTCCAGCAACACTCCTATAATTTCAGCCATCAACAGAGGACTGCAGAAAAGGCTCAGCAACACAGAAAGCCCTAGGTTGTACAACTAGTTAGAGCTACATTATGTCCCCCACCAAAAAAAAAGTTTTCAATTCCAGGGATTCCCAACTTTTTTATTTTTAAAAAGATTTATCTATTTATATGAGTACACTGTAGCTCTCTTCAGACTCAGCAGAACAGGGCATCTGATCCTATTGCAGATGATTGTGAGCCACCATGTGGTTGCTGAGAATTGAACTCAGGACCTCTGAAAGAGCAGTCAGTGCTCTTAACTACTAAGACATCTTTCCAGCACCCCCCCCCAATTTTTTTTAATAATTTATTTATTTTATGTGCATTGGTGTTTTGCCTGCATGTATATTTGTATGAGAGTGTGGAGTCCCCTAAAACTAGAGTTACAGACAGTTGTGAACTGCCATTTGCATGCTGGGAATTGAACTCCAACCTCAAAAAAAAAAATTTTTTTTTAAAGAACTCATTAGCCTTTCTATCCTTAACAAAGAATTTTTTACCGACAGTTCCAAGATGGGCTCGTGTTTCATTAAGAGCCACAAAATTCCACTAAAGCTTGCTCACCAACACAACCAAAATAGCTGTTCCCTAGCTATAGCTCAATTTCCCGTACTACCCAGAATGCAAAGCTGTTAAAGAGGAAAGGGCAAGTTCCCTACATTTAATACATTAAAAAACTAGAGCATTGTGACTTATAATTCCCAAACTTTTTAAAAATTAGTTTATTTTTATTTTATGTGCACTGGTGTTTATTAGCCTGCATGTATGTTTGTGTAAGAGTGTCATGTCCCCTGGAACTGAAGTTGTGAGCTGGAAACTGAACCTGCATCCTCTGGAAGAGTAAGCAGTGGTTTTAACCTCCAAGCCATCTCTCCAGCCTCATCCAAAGTTTTTTTTAAAGATGTATCATTTATTATGTATACATTGTTCTGCCTGCATGTATGCCTGCAGGCCACATGAGGGAACCAGATTCCATTACAGGTGGTTATGAGGCACCATGTTGTTGCTGGGAATTGAACTCATGACCTCTCTCTGGAAGAACATCCAGTGCACTTAACCTCTGAGCCATCTCTCCAGGCTCCCCACTCCTGTCTAAACTTTTAAAACAAAAAAACCCTACATTGTTCACTGGATAAAAGGTTAAAAGTGGGGGCTGGGGAGATGGCTCAGCAGGTAAGAGCACTGAATGCTTTACCAAAGGTCCTGAGTTCAAATCCCAGCAACCACATGGTGGCTCACAACCATCCGTAATGAGGTCTGATGCCCTCTTCTGGTGCATCTGAAAACAGCTACAGTGTACTTACATATAACAAAAAATAAACAAATCTTTAAAAGGTTAAAAGTGGCACAGAGACTATGGAATAATTAATGCTTTTAAAAAAGCTGGGCTGGAGAGATGGCTCAGTGGTTAAGAGCACTGACTGCTCTTCCAGAGGTCCTGAGTTCAATTCCCAGCAACCACATGGGGGTTCACAACCATCTGTAATGGGATCCAATGCCCTCTTCTGGTGTGTCTGAAGACAGCTACAGTGTACTCACATACATAAAATAAATACTTTTAAAAGAAAAAAAAAAAGCTAACAAGGCACATAAGGACCTGGAGAAGTCATGTATTCACATTACTAAGTGAATGAAGCCCACCTAAAATGAACACTCAGGGACTGGGATATAGCTCATGCTTGCCCTAGGCTCCATTTCCCAACACTGCAACTGAGAATAGTGGCACATACCTGTAATTACAACACTTGAGAGGTAGAGGCAAGATCAGAAGTTCAAGGTCACGTTCAGCTACTGAGCAAGTTGAAAACCAGCCCAGGTTACATGACAATCTGTCTGAAAAAATAGAAACTAAAAATAAGGCTATATATATGTTTCCAACTATATGACATTCTGGAAAGGAAAAAAAATGGAGACATTAAAAACAACAGATTGCCGGGCTGGAGAGATGGCTCAGTGGTTAAGAGCACCAACTGCTCTTTTGAAGGTTGAGAGTTCAATCCCAGCAACCATGGCTCACAACCATCCATAATGAGCTCTGATGCTCTCTTCTGGAGTGTCTGAAGACAGCTACAGTGTACTTAAAAAATTTTAAAGAAATGTTTCCTTCAAAAAAAAAATAGATTGCCAAGGGAAGGGAAAGCTGGACAGGTAGAATCCAGAGGCTATGAAACCATTCTGTATAGTACTGGAACGAGAAGGTCAAGCCACACAATGCTACCTAACCAAACCAGACAGGCAGACCAGTACATGCCTATAACCAAAATGCAAGATTCTGAGACAGGAAGACTGCCATGAGTTGAAGGGTAGCCTGAGCTACATAGTGAGTTTCAAGCTAGCTGAGCTACAGGGTGAGTCCCTATCTCAAAAATAAACAAAATGTTCTGGTTATAAACAGAAATTACTAAAAGTAACTATTTTTCTCATTTACTAGTAAGTATATACTTTAAATATTTTTTACTGAACACGGTTTTAATAAAATTACATTAATTTGTTTGTGTGTGTGTGTGCGTGCATGTGTGTGGGGCACACATGCTACAGTGGTTATGGAGGTTAAGGGACAGCTTGCAAGAGTTGTTTTTCCTTCTACTATATGAGTCCTGGGATGGAACTTGAAGCATGAAGCTTGGTCACAAAAGCTTTTACTCAAAGCGCCATCTCAGACTAAGCCTACGTTTTACATAGCAGCTTTACTGAGCTGACCCTATCACACAATCCACCACAGTAGTGTACAACTCACTGTAGAGTCTACAAAACACCCAACTATCACCACAACTTTAACATATTTACTTATCTCAAGAAGAAACCACAAATCTATTTGTTATCCCTATAAAATTATCCGTTCTGGATATTCCTTAGAAACAGAATCATATAAAAACAGAATTTTATATCTGGATTTTTAAACCCTACACATTTCTAAGGCTCAAATATCAGTATTTGCTTATTTGGGATTTGGGTTTTTTTTGTTTTTTTTTTTTTTTTAAGACACAGTCCATGTTATGTAGTCTGACTGTCCTAGAACTCAGTATGTAGACCAGGCTAACCTCTCACAGAGCACCTGTCTCTGCCTCCCAAGTGCTAGCATTAAAGGTGTGTCACAATGCTCAGCCTCCTTCCCTTTTTGAGTAACATACACAATCACATACTTATCTAGTCATCAGATGATGCTGATGGACATTTTGGGGTTTTCCCTCTCTGTCACTGTTATTTTTAAGATTTTTAATTATGTTTAAGGGAGTGGGTAGGTGTCTGTAGAGGTCTCAGAACTAGAGTAGCCGACGAACACAAGCCACCTGACTTGAGTACTGGGACCCTACCTCAGATCCTCTGGAAGAGCAGCTCACTGGAGCCTCTCACTGTTGAGTCATTTCTTCATCCCTCCTTTGTTGTTATTTCAATCAGCTAAGGAATCGTCAAAGTCAGACATGGTGGCACATGTCTCTAATCCCAGTCAGGCATGGTGGCACATGTCTCTAATCTCAGAACTCAGCAGAACTCTAAGTTCAGGGCCAACTGGACTATACAGCTAGAGGAGAGGGGAGAGGAGGTAGGGAGAAAAAAAAAAAAGGTATATGTGCGTCTGTCTCCCAAAGTTACTGCATTGTTTCTCATTTCTATTAGTAAGGTACACAGGGCTCAAATTTTTCCACATGCATACCAGTACTGTCATCATATGAGTTTTTGGCTTCAGAATATGTTGCTGAATGACTGTTCATTCAATCATAATATATCCAATTTTTATCAACTGCAAGGTGCTCTTACTCAACTGACATCAATTTTATGTCTGAAGACTACAAAGTCTGGTCAGGTAAGATAATGCACACCTGTAATTGTACAGAAGTAGAGGCAGGAGGATCAAGAGTTCAAAGCTAGCCTGGGCTACATGAGACCCTGTCTCAAGGAGGGCAGGGGTTGGGGGGAAGGGGGTGTCAGTGAGATGGCTGAACAAGTACACACTTGCTGCCAACTTGATGACTTGAGTTCAATCCCTAAAACCTGCAAGATTGAAAAAGAGGACTCCTGTAAGTTGTCCTGACCTCTATGCACACACCACAGCATGTGCACACCCACAAACATGTATAAAACAATTAAATGGAAAAATTTCCAAGACAGAGAGACAGTCTAGCCTAGCCCCAAGCTCCTAGCTTATTCTCTTTTCATGAGGTAAGAATAAGTCTATGGGGCAGCCATCTTGCAGTAACTCGCCAAAGTGACAGAACACAAAGGGAAAGAGGAGAGGCACCCGGTATATGTTCTCCAGGCCTTTTAGGAAACATGGAGTTGTTCCTTTGGCCACGTACATGCGGATCTACAAGAAGGGTGATATTGTAGACATCAAGGGAATGAGCACTGTTCAAAAAGGAATGTCCCATAAGTGTTACCACAGCAAAAGCGGAGGAGTCTACAGTCACCCAGCATGCCGTGGGCATCATTGTAACAAGTAAGTTAAGGGCAAGATTCTGGCCAAGAGGATCAATGGGCGGATTGAGCACATCAAGCACTCAAAGAGCAGAGACAGCTTCCTGAAGCGGGTGAAGGAGAAGGTTCAGAAGAAATAGGAAGTCAAAGAGAAGGGCACCTGGGTTCAGCTGAAGCGCCAGCCTGCACCACCCAGAGAAGCGCACTCTGTGAGGACCAACGGAAAAGAGCCTGAGCTGTTGGAGCCTATTCCATACAAACTCATGGCCTAGTGTAAAAGAGAAATAAAGGACCCAGACTGCAAAGGGTTTCCCTTAAAAAAAAAAAAAAAAAGTCTATGAATAAAACTTTTATAAATGGGTTCAGAAATTCAGAACCACATATATGTGTATATACAATATTTCTTTAACTCTGTGTGTGTGGTCACAGTGGTCATGTACCAGCCTTAAATGTAATTTCAAACCATAGTAGCAAATATAGTAAGAATCTTAATCTAGGGGCTAGAGAGATTAGCAATTAAGAGTGCTTTCTGCTCTACAGAGGATGAGTTTAGATCCCTGCACCCACGTTAACATGGCTCCAGCCCCAAAGGATTCAATGCCCTTCTTCTGACCTCCATGGGCATCTGCACGTGCATTCAAGGAAGGAAGGAAGGAAGGAAGGAAGCAAGGGAGGGAGGGAGGGAGGGAGGGAGGAAAGAGCCAGCTTAAGCCACACATAGTGGCACAGCAGTCAGGAAGCAGAGGCAGGCAGATCTTTTGTGAGTTCAAGGCCAGCCTGGTTTACATAGTAAGTTCCAGGATAGCCAGGTATATATACACAGTGAGATCTTGTCTCAAAACAAAAACAAAACACACCTTAATCTACCTTCTTTCATAAAAGAACCAGGTAACAGTGAGATGGTTCAGCCAGTTGTGGTCTGACACTTACATGCACACAATGATGTGAGCATACACCAAAAAAAAAAAAAAAAAAAAAAAAAAGTAAAAAATTTGTAAAGAACTAAGATAACTTTGGTTTCCCTAACTGGAACCCATTACTCAAATCCTGCTGAAGCAAAACTAAGTATTTATATTTAAAATTGAATACATGCTGGCAGGCACAGTAGAAACCTCATTTAATCCCAGCTAGAGAGAACTCTCATGAATCTGAGCCCAAGCTGGGTTGCAGAGTGAGTTCTAGGCCAGAAAGGAAGACACAGTAAGAACCTGCCATGGAGGTATGTATGCTGAACACAGTGGCTCATGGCTGAGTCTCACCAAATGGGAGGACCACAGCTGAGACTAGAGTGAGGCAGCATGGGCTATGTCATTCCTAGGCCAATCTGGACTACGAAGTAAATCTAGGCTCAAAAATACAATAAACGTAAAAACCTACAACAGCAGACTTAATGTCACAAAGTACCTACCTGTGTTCTTGCTCCTAGCCCAAACCAAGCCTCCCCAACTCCGCCTATCACTGCTCCTAAAGTTTCTGGCAAATAAAAAGGAAATCCTAAGTGAGGGGAGAGTCTATGAGCACCAGCACCAATATGCTCACCTAACACATTTTCTAAGAGGCATAACAGGCACTAGCCAGGCAGGGAGTGGACCACACAGCCCCTCCTGAGATAGGTGCACTGAGGTCAACATGTGTAGGCTCTTCCTTCAGTTGTGGCCAGCGGGGAGATTCATGGCCACCAAGTTCCCATTCCTATTTCTCTCCATCCCACTTCCCTGTGTGATTATACTCCATTTCTGCCTCAGACAAATTTAGTGCATCTTTATAAACATTTAGTTTTCGTCTATATTCAAGTAAAAAAAAAAAGTTTCCCTTTCCAAAGCAGTTATTGTCTCACTAAAATAAACATTTGTGTGGGTGCAGTGATATGGGGATCTCTGAAACCAGGGCCTTTTTTTTTTTTTAAATACGTATAGGAGTTTTGCCTGAACGTCTGTGTATCAAATGTATATGGTGCCCATGGGGCTAGAAGAGACCAAAAAAGGGGTCAGATCTCCTGGGACTGGAGTTGTATACAGTTTGTTATTAAGCTGCTGTGTGGGTGCTGGGAATTGAACCTGGGTTCCCTAGAAGAGCAGCCAGTGCTCTTAACTGCAGAGCCACCTCTCCAGCCGGGGAAATTGGGGTCTTATGCGTGACACAAGAACTCTACCACTAAGTTTTCCCCAGATACTTCTTTGGTGGGTATGGAGGAGTTGTACATAGGTCATTCCCTACAAGTCTTCCATCTTCTTCTGTTATTATGCTGTTGTCTCCATGTATGCAGTGTATACAGAGTCCAGAGAAGGGCAACAGTATCTTACTCCATCACTTTGTTTTGTTCCTTTGAGGCAGCATCTCATTAAACCTAGAGCTTGGGCTGGAGAGATGGCTCAGTGGTTTAGAGCACTAGCTGTTCTTCTAGTTACGAGTTCAATTCCCAGCGCCCAAATGGTGGCTCACAACCATCAATGATGGGGTCTGACGCCTTCTTCTGGCATGCAAGTATGCATGCAGACAGAACATTCATACATAAAAATAAAAAACAAAAAACAAAAACTAGAGAGCTCATGGTTTTTCAAGCAGGCTCTCAACAAGAGCCAGTGACCCCCCCCTATGGATACAAACTCATCCTCTGCATGTCTCCAGACCACTGAGCCATTTCTCTGCCCCCTTTGGTTTGTTTGTTTGTATTTTGAGACAGTCTCACTGGCGCCTGGGCCTTGCATTTATCAACTAGTAAGCTACAGGGATCTACCTACCTTCATCTCCCCAGCACGGGGATTACAAGCCTGTGCCATTACATGAAGGTACTTTTCTTTTAAAACTTTTTAAGGTTTACTTCTTTATATGTGTATTTTGCCTGTCTGTCTGTCTGTCTGTCTGTATGTATGTATATATGTATGTGTGTGTGTGTGTACTGTGTGTGTGTGTGTATGTGTATACAAACCATGTATGTGCTTGGTGCCTGAGGAGACCAGAAAAGGACATCAGAGCCAGGTGTGATGGTGCAGACAGATCTGAGTTCAAGGCCAGTCTGGTCTTCAGAGCAACTTACAGGATAGCCAGGCTATACAGAAACACCCTGATTTCAAAGAACCAAATCAAAACAAACCCAAAGAAGGCGGCATCAGATCTCCCAGAACTGAAGTTACAGATGATTGTGAGCTGCCATGTGGGTGCTGGGTACTGAACTCAGGATTTCTGTGAGAATAGTTAATACCCTTAACTGCTGAGCCATCTCTCCAGCCCTACAGGAGGTTTTCCATATGGGTACCGGGAATCAAACTCAAGTCTTTATGCTTATGGCAAACACTTACAGAGTCATCTTTTCAGCTCCCTCTTTATTACAGTATTGAGATGGGGTTTTACTAGGTTGTATAGACTGGCCTTAAATTTACTTTATAGCTCAGACAAACCTTGAACTTATCTCAGCCTTTGGGGTAGAAAGGACTATAGGCCCATGACACTAGGCATGATTAAAAATTATTAAAATTACTAATGAGATAGGGTTTATCATTAGAGCCTAGAGTGGTCTTGAACTCATGGTGATCCTTTCACCTCTGCCTCCCAAATACTTTCTCTATGTAGCCCTGGTTGCCCTGGAACTTTCTCTATAGACCAGATTGGCCTCAAACTCAAGAGATCTGCCTGCCTTTGTCTCTGTGATTAAAGGCAAGCACCACCACAACCCAGCTCCCAAAAGTTATTGGACTGGAGAGATGGCTAGTGATTACTGCTTTTCCAGAGGACCCAGGCACCATTCCTAACACCCATACAGTAGCTTATAACTGTAACTACAGTTCCAGAGGAGCCAACATCCTCTTCCTACCTCTATGGGTAGGTACTTGCTTATGGTACTCAGATGTATATTCATATAAAACATCCATTAAAGTGAATAATAAATAAGTAAATAAGTAAATAAATACATAAAACAAATATCAAATCGGTTGTGGTTGTGCACATGTATAATCCTAGCACTTCGGTGGTTGAAGAAATAAGATCAAGAGTTAAGATGTCAACCTGGATTACAACACAAACTGGTGACCTGCCTAGGCTATACAGGGACAGTCTGTCTCAAAAAAACAAAACAGCACTGGTAAAGGGCTCAGGGGCTAAGGGTGCTGCCACATTAACAAGACAATAAAGTTGGATCTCTAAAACCCATGGCAGAAGTTGTCCTCTGACTTCAACACATTGTGACACGTGTATGCACAGGCACACAAGCACTGGCACATCCACACACAGCAAAAATACAGCAAATCCTACTCTGTTGCTTAAGAGGCTTTATGGTCTGGTTGTTCAAAGGGAGTGGAATATTTTCTAGGAATCTAAATGTTTAAAAAATGTTTTATAAAGCTAGGGAGAACCTGAACTGGACTCTGGAGATAAGCGATGAAGGTAAAGTAACAGAATCCTAAACAAGAACAAAGGTCGAGGGACTCAGCTAGCAAGAGGAACTGGGGAGCAAAATACATATGGAATGCTGAGCAAGCTATTAAGTTAGTGGGTGCTAAGGACAAAACCTGAGGAGGTGGGCAGGGGCTGCTGGGCCCCATCAGGAAATCAGATCTCATCCTATAATCCTGTGTCTGTCTGTCTGTCTCTCTCTCTCTCTCTTTCCTTTTTCTTTTTCCTTTCTCTGTGTAGCCCTGGAGTGGTGGAATTCAATTTGTAGACTATGGTGGCTTCAAACTCAAAGATCTGCTTGCCTCTGCAGCATGCACCTGTGTAAACTTCTGATCAGTGTAGAATAACCACCATCTGTGATCTCTAGCTGTTCTTAACAGTTTAAAAGTGCTAAATCAACCCACACCTTTAACCCCAGCACTTGGGAGACAGAAGCAGGTAGATCAGGGACTGAAGAGATGGCTCAATGGTTAAGAACACTGACTGTTCTTCCAAAGGTCCTGAGTTCAAATTCCAGCAACCACACAGTGGCTCACAACCATCTATAACAAGATCTGATGCCCTCTTCTGGTGCTTCTGAAGACAGCTACAGTGTACTTATGTATAATAAGTAAATCTTTTTTTTTTTTTCTTTTTTAAAAGCAGCAGCAGGTGGATCGCTGTGATTTTGAGGCCAGCTTGGTCTACAGAGTGAGTTCCAGGTCAGCCAGAGCTATGTAGAAAGATACTCACTGTCTGAAAGAAAAATGTGTTGACAGAGCAAAGGTAGGGGGAGGGGGGGAAGGAGGGAGGGCGAAGAGTGGAAGCTAAGCCAGCCAGCTAGCAATGTCTACACACACCTAAAGTCAGGAAGACAGGTGATTCCAGAACAGCCTAGGGTACACAAGGGGTACTATCGCAAAAATAACCTGGAGTACTGAATAAGTGCTCAAGTTTACAAATGAATTATGCAAAATCAGAGACACAGGACCCCCTACTATAATAATGGTCTTTATGATGCAGCACTTAAAATTCCCATCACAGAAATGATGCTATTGTCTTTGGACTGTTGAATATAGCATGATACAGTATTCATATCAATGAGCTAATAAAAGCATTAAACAAAGAGAGTGAAAAGTTCTCCTGTATTTTTATTTTCTTGGGACAGCAGTCCAAAGATAGGGTTAGACCAAGAAGAAACTTTAATGAACCCTTGAACTCCCTAGGACTTTACACATTAGTCAATGCTGTCAACTTGATTAATAGTCTCCTTCTATATCACTAAGAGATCCAATACCCAAAATGATGTAAGAGGCTTAGAGTTAGCTATTTTAGCAGAAAGAGCAAAAATTTAACCCTGTGGTTAATTTAATCCCACCCCTCAAAAAAAATAAGCTGGTTGTGGGGCAATTCTAAAAAGCTCAGATTTTAGTATCTCTCTTCCTTAATAACTACCCAGAAACTTATTTCACCAAGGCTAATTTTATTTGTTTTTTCGAGATAGGGTTTCTCTGTGTAGCCCTGGCTGTCCTGGAACTCACTCTATAGACCAGGCTGGCCTCGAACTCAGAAACCCACCTGCCTCTGCCTCCCAAGGGCTGGGATTAAAGGCATGTGCCACCACTGTCCGGTGGCTAAAATGTTATTGATCATTCAAAAAGTGAAAGGGCAATGAAATAAATACTATTACTCAAGTTCCCTCTCCTCAGAGCTTGCTGCCCTCGAAGGCTGCCTTCAGCCCCAGTCTCCCACAGGTATCTATCTCCAGACGGGGCGGGGGGGGGGGGGGGGGGGGGGGGGGGGGGGTGAGGGCAATGGAATAATAGTATTTGTGGGGGGGGGGGAGGGGGGGGAGAGCGGGGG